>VIAB01011224.1:15435-54800 GCA_009801035.1 Oophaga pumilio
GCGCACACTGTGAGGATTCTCCGGTGCCGGCATTGGGAACGGGCCGTCATGACTTTGCTAATTTCACTTGTATTGAGCGAGGCCGTGCACATCTGGTCAGCACGTGACCGCATTTATGCAAATCGCATGCTTGCGGTAAAATGATCAGGGGCGAAACTACAGTAGGTGCAAGGGTTTCAAAACCCTTCTGCAGGCAGGGGCCGGCAGTGGCGTCTGCACTGCAGCATGAACGCATGTGTATATAATTAATTTGATTGCTGTTCTCCTGATATTTATAAAAAAAATTAGTTTGAAAATGGCGCCAGATCCGATAGCTGCTATTGTCCAGGCGCCGCTATCTTGCTAGAGAAAAAAATGTCCTCCTTCAAAATGTCGCCGCGGGCGCCTGCGCAATAGCAGCTATCGGCGATCTCTGATCAATGCTATTGAGCAGGTGGCGCCATTTTCAGATGGATTTTTTTATGAATATCAGGAGAACAGCAAACAAATTAATTATATACATATTACACATGCGATTATGCTGCGGCGCAGGTGCCTCCGCCGACGCCTGCCTGTCTGCAAAAGGGTTTTTTCCCCAAAGATATATATAATATTCATTATGTAAACTAGGGGGCAGGTCAGTGAGGGATCAGTGATCTGTCAGCAGTCTGCATTATTAATAGCTACTCAGATCACCACATGAAGACCCCCCACAGGCCACCCCGGAACACGGGCATATCATTAACTCAAAACTGAAAATAAAGATTAAACAACAAAAACAAGGCGGATTTCATTACCAGGTATCATTATAATCAGTATAATGGAGCCAACACTGTCTGTAAGTTACTGTGCACAATCCTGCTGACAGGTTACCTTTAAGGGGATACATGAAAGACACCACTTGCCCAGGAGCAGAGTCTTAGATTGCATTCTCCAATACCAGTCACTACTTATGTACAAGAGTGGAGCGGTTTCTGGAAAAAGGCGGACCAATGTTTTTTAATAATGTCATACAGCTATTGATCAATAATTCTTAGATAAAACATGTAAATTGTTCATTTTAGCATTGTGTTGTGACTAATAGGATTAGAATAAGAAGGATAATAACATGCTTCATTCCACTGGCAGACACAGACAGGAAAGGGCCCCTGTGCAGAAACAATAAATGGGCCCTTTGCAGTCCAATAGCTCATCATAAGGCAAAATTCCATCCTCCACCTGAGGATCGGCGAATGGAATGGCAGGACGCGCCGAATGCCCCGAACCAGGAGACTGATCGCCTCTTTATCAGAACACGGTAAGTCTGCTGATTTTTATAATCTGTAGTCTTTGCCTGTGTCCTTCGGGGTATCCTGTGCAGATTACCTGACTGTGTCCGGTTTTCGTGGTATCTGTAAGACGGCAGAAGGGTCTCTCCGCTGCTGGCCATTTAATTGCAAGAACCGTCGGTTGCCTGCTGCCTGTTATATGTTGTGTTGAGGGGAGATGACTGGCTGGTAGATAGGAGAGCAAGTGGGTTTTTCAGCAGTGTCTAAAAAAAAAGAAAAAAAAGAAAAAGATCTGTGGTACAGTACACGGTTGTCGCCTGTGATACGATTTTCAGTTGTGGCTAGGAGAAAGTAGGTCTTGAGTGAGTGACTCGACCTGCTAGGGCCACGTGACTGAGTGAGTGATTCAGCACGTGGCCTAGTGAATAAATTGAGGTTTTCCAAGTGGCTTTGAGTGAGTGACTCAGCACGGGGGGCCTGGTAATTTAATTGATACGAGGTGTATTGTGAAATTGAGTTTTTCCACATGGCTTTGAGTGAGTGACTCAGCATGTGGCCTAGTGAGTAAATTGAGGTTATCCAACTGGCTTTGAGTGAGTGACTCAGCACGAGGGGGGCCTGGTATATGAGATAATTTTTTTGGCAAACTTCAGAACATGGAAATCTGACAGGGACCACGTGCCAAGGCCGAACAGGAAGTGTGTGCTGCAGACTCAGTTCTCTCTAGAATCTCAGGTTTGAGTCATCTCCCCCATTTTATAGTTTGGTGTTTGTTATCTTGAGATATATATATAGGAAGATGCAGAAATTAATGTGGTTCTGCCGTATTGGCACTAAGCCAAATTCAGATGGCAAGTTAGACCCGTGTACATTAGTCGCAACTCGGGAAGGAAAAAGTCATGTAAAACAATGTAAAAAGTTTATGAAGTTGTGTGGAATGCCAGAAGGAGGGAGGTTACAGCCACTGGAATGGAAGGTTGTCTTAAAAGAAAGGAAAGGTATTCTAGAAGATAATGGATTGCTGTCTACTGCCAGGGCATGAGAGTCTCTGAAAGTTTGTATAGAGAAAATGGAGTAGAAAAGAAAAGGAGTAAAAAAAAAGACAGAGTTTTGAGTTATGCTTAAGTGTATTACAAAAATGTATCCTGTGAGCGGCCACTGCCTTATAATGGTGGCACAGGGCCATGTGCTAATACTGATGACAACCATTTTGCTGATGAGCCATGTGTTTCTTCTGGCAGCCATTTTGGTGAAGGCCATGTGCTTATTCTGGCAGCCATTTTGGCGAAGGCCATGTGTTTCTTCTGGCAGCCATTTTGGCGAAGGGAAATGTGTTTCTTCTGGCAGCCATTTTGGTGAAGGCCATGTGTTTCTTCTGGCAGCCATTTTGGGGAAGGCCATGTGTTTCTTCTGGCAGCCATTTTGGCGAAGGCCATGTGTTTCTTCTGGCAGCCATTATGGCGAAGGCCATGTGTTTCTTCTGGCAGCCATTTTGGCGAAGGCAAGTGTGCCTCTTCTGGTGGCCATCTTGGAACATTGCCCCAGATCATAGAAACTGAGCCATATCATCATGTGACTAACATAGATCTGTCTAAATCGAGTGAGGCACGATTCAGGAAGACACACAACTTCCAGTGATGAACATCTTAGATTAAGGCTACACACCACACCACCAAATCCTTGTTACCCAGTAATGACCACTAACGGCCAATACTATATTCCTTCGGGAAGTGAACAGGCTTTACCCATGTTCCCTGTTACAATGGGGTCCAGTGTGCCACCGACCCTTTCCCCTATCACTCCTGTGGTGAACCCAACAATCCATCCACCAGGATCATCCCAGGCACCGATCCTTTCTACTGTCACTTCCATTGCAAATTTAGCTGCACACCCACATGAGATACTCCAAGCAATGACCTCCCCTCCCAATGCTTCCGCTACAACAGCACTCTCACCCAGTCTACCTAACCCTATACCCAGTACCTCACAGTCTCTCTCACAGCCAAGCGCATAGCTGTGCAGGACGGTGGCAACTGTATCAAGGGGGGACTCAATCTGGGAGGATACCAACATTACAGGAAGCACAAAGGGAAGGGAATGTTGGCAACCTATTTTTGAAAAAGAACTTCCTGAGGGACCCTTGTTAGTGGTGGGAAAGGGTGACAAAACAATGGAAACGGACGCTATTGTTAATGCTGCTAACTCTCGGTTAGAACACAACGGAGGTGTGGCTAGCGCTATAGTGGAAGCAGGAGGGGCGAATATTCAAGCTGACAGTCGAATCATTGTTGAGTCACGTGGTCAGATAGCTGTTGGGGACATAGCGGTGACTAAATCTGGCAATCTTCCGTGTAGAATGATCATACATGCTGTGACCCCTACTTTTGACCCCATTCATCCAGACGTTAGTGCTCAACAACCATAACTCGCATTTTAGAGTATGCGAATATTAGTGAGCAGATTGAGACCTTGACAATTCCCGCTATTGGTGTTGGCATTTTCAGTTTCCCTGTCCATGCATGTGCAAGGGAAATTATTGGAATTATAATGAACAAGTGTAGCCCCCCAAGCATTTGCTGCCTCTCCGAAATCCGGTTAATTAGTAAAGAGGACAGGATTGTTAAAGCTTTTAAGACTGCCTGCGTCACCTCGACTCCAACCCATGATATTGGAGTTGCCCAAATAGAGCCCCTCATTCCAGGACTGTTACCTCTTCCTGCTCCTCATACATAAGTGATTACGTCTGTTCTCTTCTGTACAGAGCTATGGCCAGAAATAAGCAGACCGCTCATAAATCCACAGGAGGGAAAGCTCACCGCAAGCAGCTGGCCACTAAGGCCGCCAGGAAGAGCGCTCCCGCCACTGGTGGAGTGAAGAAGCCGCACCGTTACCGGCCAGGAACAGTCGCTGTCCGTGAGATCCACCGCTATCAGATGTCCAGATGTCCACCGAGCTGCTGATCCGTAAGATTCCCTTCCAGCGTCTGGTGAGGGAGATTGCCCAGGACTTCAAGACCGACCTACGCTTCCAGAGCTTGGCGGTGTTAGCCCTGCAGGAGGCCAGAGAGGCATATCTGGTCGGTCTGTTCAATGACACCAACCTAAACACCTGTCGCTGCAGAGTCATATGAGACTTCGACGTTCCCTCTTGATTCCGGATAATGTCACTCTTATCCGCTGCACCATCCTCAACCCGTCCGCGCTGCGTCCTCTTTCCAGGGGGGATGTGGATGATAATACTGATGCTCTCAGTGAAGATGCCTTTACACACTCAGAGGATCATGACTGTCTTGAACAAATGCAGGATGAAGCAGCCTCCAAGAAAAACGTGTCCGAAGACCTATTCCCACATGCTGACCTGACGTTTTTCACTAATGGTTCCAGATTTGCAGATGAAACAGGAAGGTTCCATACGGGATATGCCGTGGTTACACATGACCAGGTCATCTCAGCCGAATCCCTACCATCGCATATGTCTGCACAAGAAGCGGAACTTAAGGCTTTGACACTGTGTAAGGTTCTTTGTCTCTGTTGACATGTTCCTTGAAACTCAGTTTTCCGTCGGCCATTTTGCTTTCTGTCTTTCTGCAGCTCTTGCCCTCAGTTAATATGGAGTTTCCAGTTTTCATGTTCCCGCCCTGATTCTTCCCTCTTGCTTCTTAAGCAGCCTCAGCTGAACAATCAGTGCTCCTGAATCAAGCCTCAGTCAGTCTGTGACCTGACTCCTGGAAGCCTTGGACTTGTACTCCAGCTATTCCCTACTGAGGAACCTTGGAACACTTTTGGACTCTGGAAACCTGCTGTTTGGTGAATCCATGTTTGCAGAGGAATTACGGTACAGAGAAGAGATCCTGAACCTGCTTTGGAGATTTATTGTAGTGCTTGAAGTTACTCTGGCCTGCTGTGTCTCCTGTCGCTGTTCCTGCAAACTGTGTGAACTTTTCAGCATGCTTGTATGAAGTAATACAAGTCATTTCATTTCAACCTATGTCTCCTGTGTTTTCCTCGCACCCAAGCACAAGACGCTATAGGAACTGTACACTATACATGACACACTGGCTTGTCAGGAAGCGACAAAGAAGGTGGTCAACATCTACACGGATTCAAGATATGCTTTCTGAGTGGTTTATGATTTCAGCAGTATCTGGGCAGCCAGAGGTTACCTAACGTCCAGTGGAACTCCTGTAAAACATGTTGCTTTCATACAAGAACTTGTGGCCGCTCTAGATCTACCTTTGGAGGTTGCAGTGATCAAGATCAAAGCTCACGGGAGATTGGATTCTCCAGACGCAAATAGGAACTTCTTCGCTGACAAGACAGCAAAAAGTTATGTTGCAGATCCATTTGGGAAAGAGAAAGCAGCGGTGTACGTGTCACAATACACTGAAGAAGGGCCTCAAAGCTCTCCTATGAGGTTTATCCAATAACATCAAGACAAGGCACCAGATGATGAAACGAAGTTGTGGCAAGAAGGAGGAGCTAAAAAGGATGAAGACGGAGTCTGGAGGATGAACAAAAAGATCGGTCTACCCCATAATCTCTACCCCTCGGTGACAGAATGGGCACACGGTATCACCCATAGAGGCAAGAACCAGATGAATGACTTGATTTGGAAGACTTATATGGCACCTGGGATCTCTACTGTCACTCAAAAATATTGCAAGTCCTGTCTTGTATGTGCAACATGAAATCCAGCACCGCCTCAGAAAGATACTCGGAAACCTTTGGCTAAACCACTTTATCCTTTCAGAGAATTCAAATCGATCATATTCAAATGCCAAAAGTAGGGAAGTATGAGTATGTACTGGTAGTGACTGACATGTTCTCAGGATGGCCCGAAGCCTATCCAGTAACCAACATGACTGCCAGAGTGACTGTTAAGAGACTGATGACTAAAGTAGTATGCAGATATGGGGTCCCAGAGGTAATTGAGAGTGACCAAGAGTCCGCATTCATTGCGGCACTGACTAAGGAATTATGGACATTGGTAGGGGCTGATTTAGGTTTACATACTCCATGTCACCCTCAGAGCAGTGGAAAAGTAGAAAGACTTAATGGCACCTTGAAAAACAAAATACTGAAAGCCAGTCAGGAGGTCAGACTTCCTTGGACAGACATTTTGCCCATTGCCTTATACTCAGTCAGAAACACTCCAAGGGGTCCCACTAAACTCACATCATACAAGATTTTTGGAGGCCTCCAAGGTTGGGTCAATATTTTCCATAACAGCTAGCCTTAGAAAGTGATACTCTTATAAATTATGTCATTGCCCTTACTAAAGAACTGTCACTAACACATGCACGAGTTTTATCATCCATTCCAGATCCAGATTTCAGTGAAGGTACTCATACTTTCCAACCTGGTGATTACGTGCTGGTAAAGAAGTTCATCAGAAAGACATCCCTTGTGTTGAGATTTGAGGGTCCCTATCAAGTGCTCCTGACCACTCCTACTTCGGTCAAACTTGAAGGAAAACCGACGTGGATACACGCCTCTCACTGCAAGAAGTTTGTGCCTCCATCAGAACCTTCTACATAATGTTGCTTGTCGTGTTAATTTCTTTTCAGGGTTGCTGATGATCTCCTGGATCCATCTCTCACACTGTAAACTTGTCAGACAGATAGGGACAGAGTAGGGTCTGACCTGCTTGTCAAAGTCCAGCTACAAAGGGATGTTTTCCACAAGGGAAAACTTGTCTCAAACTGGTGAAGACTCCAATTCCTACCTCCCGGATGAGACGGTCAGATCTAGGATGTGTACATCAGGGTTAGTCACATGTGTATTCTTTGTAACCATGGTGATGGGAAATTGGAGAGTAATGGACCCAGCAGGAGGGAAAGTCTCGAGGACGTGGGTAGCGCGCACCCATATACCTCCTGATATACCTATAATTGGTCACACATTCTCTGGTGTCTATAGCATCCATATTGTCATGAAGCCTCTGATGTCATAGTGACACTTAACTCTGATGGGTTAGGGAACCACGGTAGAATCAAGAAAAGAAGATTAATAAAGTATTTAGGGGGGACTGTTGAGGAGAGCCATAAGATCAAATACTTAATTAACCTCAAGACATAAGAGATTGAGAGAAACTACCCATAAAGTGTATTATTTCAGCTTACATAAGCTTGCTCAGATCCAAGTGTGACACTAAAGATGGCTGCCATTTCCTGTTTCAAAACACCATGTGCTCCATGTGCTTGTATCCAAGATGATGCCCACCCTGATGACCTCATAGATCCGCCCACAATGACGCCCACTCTGATGACCTCATGGACCCACCCAGCCTGATGACCTCATAGATCCATCCACGATGACGCCCATTGCCCAACCCACTAACCAATGGAATACATCCGATCACTCTCATTGTACAGCTGACAGAGCCCCTTACAGGGGTTATATAACTCTATGTTCAGATTAAATAAAGCCTCTTGGAGCTGTGCCATAGATTGATCAAAGAGAGGTTACATCCGACTGTGTGTCTGGTGTGATTTCTTTAGTGCGCACTGATCAATATCCATTAGATCAGGAGCAGACAACTAGTGAACATTTCTTATTGTTCAACCTAACAACGTCAAGTTGTAGGTAATGTCACTGATTAACTAAACTACTATTTAACATGAGTTTAGATATGATTGGATAATTCTGAACTGAACCACATTGCCAATCATAAGAGGGTATTAACACGCATGTAACCACAATATTTTAGATTGTCATTTTCATTTTCCCCCTCAAAATGATTTCCGATTGTTTCTCAATGGATTTATACAGATTGTGAGAGACATCAAAGGGAAAAGTTATGAAGTGATTCTTCTTGGTATGGTTCTTTCCTGTTAAAAAGACAGATTTTTACTATGTAGAGTGTAGACTTTTTACATCCATTGTAAATACGGTTGAAAGAAAGAAAAGTTTTAAAATTTACATTTTAAAGAAACATTTATTGTAATGTACAGTACAAGGAACAGATACAACTTTAATGGAAAATTGCCACTATGTTGTTGCTATATTGTACCGTCCCTGCCATTCGTTAATGAGTTAATTTTCCACATTAAAAAGACAATGAATGCGTTTAGCCATTTTATACCAACTTTAGATCATGTTTTTTCAATTTGAATTCAGGATACCCAAATATATACCCAACTGGTATATCCGATATGGCACATTGTAGGTTAAATATTCACAACTTTAAAATGTGAAATACCAGTGAAATTATCAACACTCCAAAATAGAACTCTCTTTGCATGGTATCAAAAAGATTCTATGTGCTTGTATAAATAAAGCTTTTTGACACCGCAGCATTTCATCTACAGTATACTTAAAGGGAACCTGTCATGTAGAAAAACACTATTAATGTGCAGATATGGGGTTAATCTTCAGGTTAATAGTATTCTGAAGCTGCCTGGTGTCTGCACTGAGAGCCCCACTGCTGGGAGGAAATTATCTTTATTCCTCTCGGCAACCTCGTACTTTCAGTCATGGGTGTGTGACTCGTGCGCTTTCAGTCACCGCTCAGTGCATAACGAGCGGCGGCTGCAACCGTGACCCCAGCCTTGACTGCCAGCCTTATCAGCATTAGAGCTGGATGTCAGTCAGTGCTGGGGGAAGGTTAAAGCCACTGCTCACTGTATACTGAGCACTGACTGACAGCCGGACCAGCATTAGAGCTTGATGTCAGTCAGTGCTGGGGGAAGGTTAAAGCCACCGCTCACTGTATACTGAGCACTGACTGACAGCCGGACCAGCATTAGAGCTTGATGTCAGTCAGTGCTGGGGGAAGGTTACAGCCACCGCTCACTGTATACTGAACAGTGAATGAAGCGGCGACACCCACGTTTGAAAACCGGGAGGAATAAGGATAATTTCCCTCCGGCAGTGGGGCTCTCAGTGAGGGCACCGAAGCTATAAAACTGCAGATTAACCCCATACCTATTTTTTACATCACAGGTTCACTTTACTATATCTATTGTAATGTGTCTTTCACACTAATTCACAATTATAAGATAAAGGACTAAAGCGCAGGATGACTTATGAATATAAGAATGAATACTGGCATATAATTCTATATCTGGATTGCCAGTTGTCTAGAAATTCCTGCACAGACCATAATAATAAAAAAATCAACTGATCCATCCAGTATTTTTTTAAAGATGGAAAAGCTTAAACTGGTTATTGTTCATAGTAAATTTTTTCACATCAGTATTCCAATCTGTAGATACTTATCTCTATGATTTTTCATATTTTTCCATTGTGTCCAAAATGTTGGTCAGAAAAAGAGAAAAACTGAAGTCGGCAACCCTGCTCTATATACGGTCCATACGGTATACTGTGTCTCCAGCATGGTCTTAGCACCTATGCCGAGATCATAGACTATTCTTATTAATATTCTCATTGTAAGAGACATCATTTATTAATACCCAGAGAGCCTCCTCCATCCAACCATGTGAACTCCAAATCAATAAAGTTTCATTGATGCTTCGAACAACTTTGACAGGTCTTCTTCAGAGTGAAGCCTTGGGGACAACTTTGTGACTCGCTCCTAAAATGTAGAAAAAAAAAACCAGATACTGAAAATTATCACAAAATAATAATGATCCTATAAATATATATTGTAATTTGTGTTCACAAAGTAAAAGCGAGTCTCCACATTTTATAAGTCTACCTGGTAACCACGTGCTGTATGTCACCTTGTGGTTTTGTGAGCTGTTTCCCCCTGAGGTTTATATTCTTTAAAAATAAATCTGTATTTTGAATTTGCATTTTTTTAAAATTCTGAAGTAAAATGTTTATAGTCTATGCACCTGGCATTGAGACAGACACAGGCACTGTACAACCGGACGCGGGGTGATGATTACACTCTGTGCTGCTGTTTGGTCACAATACAACATGCAATGTAACGTGCCGTGACTTTTTTTTTATTTTCTTGCAGATTCTTGAAAGAAAATTCTCTATGTACAAAATTGGAAACACAGTGGTACAGTATGGGCCAACAGAAGGGTACGGGTGCCATATTACTGGTTTGTACAAAGCACAAAGATAATAAATACCTGGGAATTAAAAATGAAAGACGTTTGAATCTTAACAATAATAACCTAATTTGACCTCTACTCAATTATCTAAGAATGTTTTAAGAATGGCAATTTTGGCTAAAATTTTTCCGCTGGTTTGTGCAGTTTATAAAAATTAAAATTGTAAAAAAAATGAACAAATTAATATAAAAACATTCTTCAAATTCAGCCAAAATATAACATAAAAAAGAAATAGATTTTAATTAATCATTTGCCTGAATAAGCTAACCGAGATTTATTAGCCTATGAATCCCCAAATTGAGCCTGGAGAGTACATCTATCCCTTTACACTATGGGTAAGCTGAGCTATTGGCATTAACCTTTGCATCTTTCTATGGAACATGCATACCCGTGGGTCTTTGGGAACAATCACTACATGTATGATATGATCTCTATAGATTTGTGGCACTTGCTCTTTACACTATTGTAACTTGTTTCTGATGCAATCTTGCTTTTCCTGTGTTTGATACTGGATGGATATTGATGTCTCTTCATTTTCTTCTTCCTCCATATTGGACCCCGATATTCTGTATGTTCGGTTATTTTAAACTTCCTTCAATAAAAAAAACCTTTTTATTCTCTTAGTGGTTTGTGGCTACTCCATCAGTGGCGAGTTCACAAGTTTTGAGAAAATTTCATTAAAGAAGTTGTACACTACTTGGACAACGTCTTCTCATACCCCTCGCTTGGCCCCCACAAAATAATATAACCTATACTTCCCTCCCGTGCTGGTGCCCTTCCTGCGGTGTCAGCATTCAGTCTCCCACGGCCCCTGTTCGGTGTTGTGACAAGTGACGCTTGGGCCCAATCAGCTCTAGTATCACTGTCCCCGCCTCCTGTCGAATTGAACAGGAAAAGGAAGTCTGAAATCAGCTGCAGCCCGAACTTCCTCTTCCTGTTCAGTTCATACGATGGCGGGGACAGTGACGCCTGCGCTGATTGGGTGCTGGCGTCACATGTCACAACACAATATGACAGCCCTGGGGAGAGTGACTGCCGACACCGCGGGAACAGCACCGGCACAAAAGGCGAGTATAAGCTTGATTATTTTATCGGGGCCAAACATTTTGCTCAAGAACAGGTTGTCCTAGTAGTGGACAACCCCTTTAATAATTTGTCTGAATAAGCTCACGGAAATTTACTAGCCTAGGAATCCTCAAATTGAGTCTGCTTTCCATACGTTAAAGGGAATCTGTCACCCCAATATTGCCATATCAGATAAAGATATGGCTGAATAGTGCGTCCCATAACAAAGCTAACGGTAGGTATCATATATCCTGATACCCCCGTTTTCATATCAAAATACCTTTGTGAACTTCTGCTTTTACCCTGTCAATCACGGTGGTCGGGTCAGGAGAGCGGCGTTTTTTCTCTCTTTCCCCCCCCAGCTCTTCGGCATCCGTTGCATATCGCCGTCTGTGAATCCCACAGATGGCGTTCGGCTTCCCGCAATTGCGCAATTCAAATTCGGGCTGGCGCATGCGCAGTGTGCTTTGCCCGACAGTGGGCAAAGCATAAAATCAGTACAGCGCATGCGCTACTCTTTCTTTGCCCCGGAAATGACTGCTTGCCTTGGACGACTTCCGGGGCAAGGAAAGAGTAGCGCATGCGCTGTACTGATTTTATGCTTTGCCCACTGCCGGGCAAAGCACACTGCGCATGCGCCGGCCCGAATTTGAATTGTGCAATTGCGGGAAGCCGAACGCCATCTGTGGGATTCATAGACGGCGATACGCAACGGATGCCGAGGAGAGGGGGGGGTGGGGGAGGGAGAGAAAACGCCGCCCTCCTGACCTGACCACCGTGATTGACAGGGAAAAAAACGAAGTTTACAAAGGTATTTTGATATGAAAACGGGGGTATCAGGATATATGATACCTACCGTTAGCTTTGTTATGGGACGCACTATTCAGCCATATCTTTATCTGATATGGCAATTTTGGGGTGACAGATTCGCCCTAGTGCCTGAAACTATGGTAACAAGGCGGAAAATACATTACAGATTATAGGACAGTACTACATTTGGAAACGGCACCTGAGGCAAAGTTCCTTTCACTAATGCAGGAATATCAGCCGTACTGTAGCCCACAGCCGCCAGGCCATCATCTACATTCAGGTCAAAGAGAAACTTCCGTAGTGTGTCTGCCAAGATAAGCCCAGCGTCTTTGATTTTGGCGGTCCGGATGTCAGCCCCTAAATGAAAACAGACAGCTTTAACTATGGGTTGTAGACGTGTGCAGAAGGCCCTGGATCATACAGAAGGCTCAGAAACAGTCAGACCTTGAGTGCATGCGCAGTGGTACATAAACTGGAAATATTACTATCAAGTCCGGTATTCAGGGAATACTCCCCTTGAGAAAGCACACGCAAAACGCGCGTTGGGGATTTTCCATGAATTTTGCACATTCTTCTTATAATATAAGAATAAGAGGAAAATCCAGCTTCACGGGTGCAGTCTTCTTTATTCGGTAAAAAAATTCAAATTGCAATAAAACCATTGCTAAAATAGTAAAAGCATCCGTCAACGCGTTTCCCGTGTCAAGGCACACAATCATTATTTCTGGCAGAAACGTTTCCTTGCTCCGGACTGCAGCACCAAACAGTTTGTGGTGAGCTGGATTTTCTATGTACTTTCTTATCATGGATAAGCTGTCTATATGATTTACTTTGATGCTTTTTGCTTCCATTATTTATTCATTTAGGGCCTTCCCCCATGGATTCGCATTTATATCATACACTTTGGACATGTTTTCCACATGATATTGTTCAACATTTCCTAACAGTTCATGGCCGCTTTTGCCATAGATGAACATTCATCTTTTCCTCAGTCATTGTCACTTCTTTTACATATCAGCCTATGTTCACATGTTGCATTTTTTTTTCTGCAGGCAAAACTTGCTCTCTTGGCAGTAAAGAAGCTGCTAACAAAAAGCGTTTTTTGCTGCGTTATTGTTGTCTCTTGTGGATGCTGATAAACTTTACTGCCCCCCAAAGAATCATGATGCAACATCCTTAAGGTTTTTGCACCAAAAACGCAGCAAAACCTGATACCTGTGTTTTTTTGTGCTTACTCATTGGTTTCTATGAGTGAAAAAACGCTCCAGAAACGTTGCAAAACGCTGAAAGAAGTGACATGCTGCAGTTTTCTAAATCAGTCAGGAAAGAAAAAACAATGTGTGTGTGAGAGACCTGAAATCTCACAGCTTTTGCTGGCGCTGTAAAACGCAGCTTAAAATTTGCATTAAAAAAATGCAGCAACAATGCAATGTGTGAACATAGCCTCACTAGATAAACTGCCTTTTGACTGTGTGATCATACAATTTCTGTGACTTCCTTATTATATGTGACATATGAACTGTTATTTATCGTCTGTGATCTGGCTATATTTATGCTGCAAATCCTTGGATTTTCTTGGATCTTTTTATTTTTGGCAAACGTCTTAATATCTTTTGCTTTTATTGTTATTACTATATATTATATTAATAAAATGTTGTATTTTTGATTCCGTAATATCTAACAAGTTAAGGGGATCATGAGGGGTTTTTTTTTACAACATGCTCCTAACCAGTATAATATATTTTTGTCTGTGAATATAATACTTTCTTCATGGCTAGATAGCTTTTTCAATTCATCTCTTAAGTGAAAAATCAGAATAAGAAAGATGTCCATGCAGACTATCGCAAGTGACCTGCGCCCGCAATATATCAAACAGCTGCACTAAACGCTTCTAACTAAAGCTGTCATCTAGCCAGAAAAAACAGCAAGAATTAAAGGAGTTATCTGGGACTATTTTCCTTTTATTATGGACCTATGAACTACCAGGCAAAGTTGCTACCTACCTTCCTGTTGTGCCCTGCACCACTTCTGTTGGCGATTCTGTAGCTTACGTTGACGTCACATCGACAGAGCGGCAGCTTCTCTTTCATTCTGCTGACATTATGCTGACTGACAGCCAGCTGCAGGGAGACGGCAGTCAATCAGCATGATGCTACCAGTCACGCCCCATCGACAGAAGAGGAAGAGCTGCTCTGTTGACGTGAAGCAGCAGAATCAGTGCCGGGAGTGATCAGTGACGCTCTGTGCCAGCGTCAGGTAGAACAGACAGGTAGTTAAGTTTTTAGGCCCATAGGGAAAAAAAAATCTTGGTTACACCCTTTAACGTTGGGAGCTGGAGGAACTTTTCTGTATAGTTTGACAGAGAGGGAGTGAGATTACTTTCTATTTCGCAAAAAAGGGGGGAGAAGCCAGTGCTGCATATGGTCAGCATGCAATACATAAAGTGCATATGCACATATTGGTTTCTGCATATGCACTTTATATATTGCATGCTGACCATGTGCAGCGCTGGCTTCTCCCCCCTTTTTTGCTTGATATTGGTACGTGGCTGACCACCACTTGTTGCCGTGCGCGCTGGGTTATGCACGCCATTTTATCTGTTTTTTTTTGTGATTGACCTAGGCTGCTGTACACACATACAGCAGACCTGCCCTGTCCCAGGCTCTGTTTGATTGTGCACCTGTGTCTGGGCCTGTTTCACCCTTCATCTGTGGTTGTTGGTTTGGCAAGTGTGGAAGTCAGATCTGAAATGTCCATCTCTGGACCTGGTCGGCTTTCACCTGCGCTTGCCTCACTGGCACCATGGGAGTGATTCAGCAATGCTTCAGGTACTTTTGCAGTTTTTTTTTGCAGTCTTGCTTTTAATACATTTAGGAGGCCGTAATGGCACAGCGAATATAAAAACGGTAGAGTAGGACTGCCCCATATGAGAATGCCTTGTCGTGGCGGGGTGGCTCAAAGAATTGATCAATTATTTGCCAAATGTCTCATTTTTAAAAAACAGTTAGAAACCAATATGTGCATATGCACTTTATGTATTGCATGCTGACCATATGCAGCGCTGGCTTCTCCCCCCTTTTTTACTTTCTATTTCCTCTGGATATTTCTTCTTTCTTTTCCAGTAATAGGAAGTAGTAAGAGTCGTGATACTGTAGGCAAACTTGGGACGCAATTTCAGACAGTTAACAAGTGGTGTAAATTCAGACCAAATTTATCAAAAGCCACTTTACTATGAATAAAGAATAACATGGATGAGCCACTTTAGGAATTTCGGAGTATGTAAGGGTCTGCCCTATTACTGGTCCCCGCTGTCATATGTATGAAGTCATGACCATAAACCATATCCAGTTATTACACATCTTCAGATGTGTCATTGTTTGCCATTTATCGTTAATTTTCAAAAATAAATAAATCATTAACAAAAAAATAGTACCACAAAACTAATTTTAGTTAAAAAAAATGTCACTACCATACTTGCGACACTTACGAAGAAGAATTTTACCTTTAAAAAGATGTGCCGCAGCATCTATGCTTTGGAGGGTCTAGCCATGTGCCACATTTAACAAAGTAACATTTATCATGAGCCATGCAGCATTTTACAATCTTTCCCATCCACTGCTATAATGACTATCACGTCCTTGTGACATTTCTTTATTAATGTCTGATTCTCTTCTGCGCCAAATTTCAAAGGAAGATAAGTGATTATACAGTGACACCTAGTGGTCATGTGAGGTAATGATTGCAAGAACCCATCTGTCTGCAGAAGACCACCATCGTCACATACACACACCAAATAGAGCAAAAGGCCCGAACCCTGACGGACCAGATCATTGCTGGAGATGCACAAAACCAGGGAGAAGTTTTATTCACTTATTTTGGTACTGACCTTGAATTTAAACATTTTGGACTTCAGTGGAATGACAGATATTGGGTTGGGACCAATACTGACAGGTTGCTCTCACAGGCGCTAGGTGCCTAATAGCCAAGAATTGGTAGCTTCAAGCATAATAATGGAATCATACCGCCATATTAATGGTGTTAAGAGCATGGCGTGCCTTACAGCTTTAGGAAACGTTTTTTTTTTGTTGCTGTTTTTTAAAGGGACATTGAAAAGGGGTTATAACACATTTAAAGTATTGCTGCCAGGAAAGAAAATTAATGATATACTAAGCTCACAAATTCTGGCTAAGTTTCAATCTACAAGCTTAAAAAAATAAAAATAAAAAATATATATAAATTTTTTTAACCCCGTGAACTTAGGTCAAGCCGGTGTTTTGCAGCTCCATTTGTCCGTTTCATTTTCTTGGTAACAGACAAATGAAATTAATGTAAAAAATTGACCAGTTGCATAACTAAAAAAACGGGGCCCCATAAATTATTAAAGGGCCCCTCAAGGTGCCACAATGCGTCAGATTTTATAATGGAAAAAAAAAATGTTCTGCGCGGTGCACTTTTTCGGTTTTAAAAATGGAAACATTAAAGAATCCAGAAGGATCTGATCACGATCAATGAGGCTCCTCTGCTGCCATGTTCATCAGTTATGCAGCAGATCCAGGTCTCACATTAATTCCATTTCTCTCTTCTCAAAAATGATACAAAATGTTCAGAAAGATAAGTGATTGGAGGCAGAACGTTGTGCTCCACACATGATAAAACACGGCGTGTTATTTGCACCGCACACCTCTATAATCTCGTACAAAATACCAAGTTATCATTTGGATCTTACGCATTTTTACTACATAAAGTGATTTATTTACAAGCATTCCTGGTATATTACATAACTAAGAGAAAAAGACAGGATTTGTTTTTTTGTTACTTACTGATCTAAGCCACAGCAGTAACCATTCAGGATTATGTGAGACAACTTGCTGGCATACGGTAAGATGTTAAATACGTTACCAATATGAAGGTGAAATGTTTGCAGCTTTAATGTATAAAAATGATTAACGGCTCTATCACAGGTGCCACAATGATGTGGAAGTGGATATGAAAGATCTCTTAGTTACTGTACACAATACATCACATTCAGCCATTTATTTGCCACAAATTTTCAATCAACAATTTGTAAAAAAAAGTGAGAAATTTTAAAGATAAATTATAATTTCTTTAGTGGAAAAGTGAGAAATTCTTACCAAGTATCTCCGCTGCCTCTAGGTGGCGCTCTGGGCACATGGATCCGGTAAATGAAAATACCGCTGGTGATGTGAGCACTACTGAAAGTCCATGAGGCTGCAGAAGACAAAGCATTAATTAAACAAAAATAAAGATTTTGGGAACTCACCATAAAATCTATTTCTCTTTAGTCTTTATTGGGGGGACACAGAAAACCATGGTATAGTCTGCTGCCACCTGGAGGTTGACACTATTATTACATTCGAAATGAAAATTGGCTGCTGGCCTCAGGCTCCCTCAGTTTAGTGAGAAAGCAGTGGAAGAAACAAAAACATTAAGGCCGGGATCACACATGCGACGAAGTCGTCCGACACTCGCATGTGAAATCCCAGCTCTGGCGCCGGCACTCGGGAGTGGAGCGAGTGGCTTCATAGTACATACAGCCGCGCACTCCACTCCCGAGTGCCGGCGCCAGAGCTGGGATTTCACATGCGAGTGTCGGACGACTTCGTCGCATGTGTGATCCCGGCCTGAAGGAAAAAATTGAATTACACCCTGAGAGAAAAATAACAAATGAATGCCGGACCATGCAAGCAAGGGTGGGTGTGGTGTCCCCCAATAAATACTAATAAGAAACAAGATTTTAAGGTGAGTACCAGAATTCGCTATTTCTCGGTTGCTTCATTGGGGGACACAGACCCATGGGACATATAGGTATAGAGGACGTGTGCACTACTGGATGTAGTGGTGCCGAGTTAGGTTCCCAAACCAGGCAAGTAATAAAGTAAAACAAGGCACTCAACTTGTGTGTTCAAACAAAGGAATTTTAATGATGATCCAGGCAAAACGTTTCGGTTGTAATATAGCCTTCATCACTTCTCTTCTGATCACAGCTAAGAACCATCAAACGATCAGCCGTCCTAGTTTCTCTTCTGATCACAGCTAAGAACCATCAAACGATCAGCCGTCCTAGTAGAACCAACAAACGCATACCATTCGTCCACATGTTCCACCCTTACGCCTTTATCCTTCACAGGGCAATAAGACGGCACTGGCCATTGCTATCACAAGCACACCCGGACATACCTGAGTTTGCAGAACCATTTCTGCCATGCTTCAAAAGACCCCCGAATTTAAGAGATGGCCTTGTACGGGCAGACTTGGGCTCATCACATTTGAAAAAACAAACATTCCTATCACAGCCCCGGCGAGGCACATTTCCATGCCTGAACTGTGCCCAGTGTGGCAACGTACAAAAAGGCCCCACCATTCACCATCCACACACAGGCAAGAGCTTTAATATCAAAGGGTTCTATACCTGTGAATCATCGTTTGCCGTGTATTCAATCAAATGTCCCTGTGGTTTATTATACATCGGTGAGACGACTCAATCAGTGCGTGACCGAATTTCCAAGCATAAATCCACCATTCGCTGCAAAAATTTACTCCTCCCTATTCCCCACCATTTCCATTCAATGGGTCACACCGTCTCTCAACTCAGATTTCAAGTTATAGAAACCGTTCCTCAACCCAGACGGGAAGGCAATAGAATCCTACAACTTAAGAAAAGAGAGTCTTTTTGGATACACACATTAGAGACCATATCACCCAGGGGTCTGAATAGGGAGTTTGATTTAATGTCTTTCATATAAATGTCTTTTTTATATCAATGTCTACAATATGTGGCTAATTTGTGCTTTCTGTACATCTTTTTCAGAGCCGTCTATATTGACTGTCATCTGTGTCACCGGCACTGATCACCTGTGTACCACCTCCACAGTATAGCCACGATAATTTATACTTCACCATCCTTGTTTTGAATAACGAGCACCGATCACGTCATCAGTAACCGTCACGCCCTTTAGGCGGAGCTTTATCTTCCATGAATCAGTCCTTGGAACGCAAAGTTGGAACGCACGGCACTTCCGGTCCCAACATGCACTACACCGGAAATCCCCAGGTGACACGCACGCTGATCCAGCGCGCCCTTTACTTCCGGGCACTCGGTACATATACCTCTAAAACACAGTCTCACACGCCGTCTCATCTACTGGGCACGACTATAGACCCACAGACAAGCGGTGGACACCGTGTCTGCGACTACAGACGGTAAGCGCACTTGCTGCTACAGCTCACATACAAGGTATATTTATAACCGGAGTCACTCTGCCTCAACTATTACTTTCAGGCAGTACACTCTAATATATTCAGCACCAGAAGCACTATTTCTCCAAAAGCATCTGGTAAGCACACCGATCACCCACATGGATCAGCGCACATACGTGACACACTTATTCTCAATATGTACCAATCCCTATAGGTAATTTATCGGCTTCACTCTCTCTCCATTGATGGATTGAACTCCAAATCGGGGTATGCTTTCGACTTCAGCGTTCTGTATAAGATATATTATACTCACCTGACCCATTCATATTTCTCAGGTGTATTCTATATATACTAGTTCTACTGGGAATTTGATTTCTTTGACCATCTACCACAAGGGTATGTTTCTTTTTTTCAGCTATGAGTCTATTGGATTGTGCCATATAATTTATTCCATGCCCCCTTATGCATTGTAAACTTATACCAAATCACATTTACATTAAGATTGTATATACTTTCTTTCCTTTTCCAAAACGTTCATTTTTATTTGAACCTGTCAATATATTTGTACATATTTGTTTAGGTCCTTTACCTAAAATATGCTAAACGGCAACTGATGAAGGCTATATTACAGCCGAAACGTTTTGCCTGGATCATCATTAAAATTCCTTTGTTTGAACACATAAGTTGAGTGCCTTGTTTTACTTTATTACAGACCCATGGGACGTCATAAACCTGTCACCCAGAGTGAGAAAAATAAATAGTATACTGTTACTTTCAAATTCTGAATTCTTTCTCGAGACAAAGTCTGAGCAATTACCGCCTGCAATATCTTCCTCCCAAGACTTGCATCTGCAGAATCAAAAGTGTGAACCCTGTAAAACTTTGAGAAGCTATGTACAGATGACCAAGTACCTGCCTTACAGAGTTGCAGGACCCACCCCTGGTGATGAACCGCCCAGGAAGCTCCCACCACTTGCGCAGAGTGCGCCTTAACCCTAAGAGGAGGCGCCCTGGCCTTCGCTTTGTAAGCCTGAATGAGTGCCATTCTAATCCAATGGACAATAGTGCCCTTAGAGGCGGCAAGGCCCTTTGCGAGGGCAGTCTGGTATGACAACTAAGGAATCAGACTGTCTGAATGGAGTTGTGGATGATAAATAGCATGACACAGCCCTGACAACATACAATTTGTGCAAAGCTTTCTTGATCAGATGAGAAGGTGCAGGGCAAAAGGAAGACAAGCCAATGTCCTCGTTAAGGTGAAAAGCCGAAATCATCAGGAAATCAAGATGGAGCAGACATCAACACTAACTTGTCCTGGTGCAGGATGAGGTAAGGAGGGTGACAAGAGAGCTCCTCAAGCTCAGATACCCTCGTAATGGATGTAATGGCTATAAGGAAAGCTGCCTTTTAAGCAAGAGGAAGCCCCAAAACTCCTCTGAGGGGCTCAAAAGGCAGAGACTAAAGAGCTTTCAAGACTAGATTAAGGTCCCATAGATCTATCTATATACACATCATATCCTGATCTTACCCCCGCTGTACTGCAGAACACCAGTGACACTTTGCCTGGATTTTCCAACATCATGTCCGCTCTCTATCTGAAATGCAATCTTTCCAAAACTGAACTTCTTCTGCTCCCACCGTCTACTCACCTCCCTAAATCTGTCATTTCTTTCTCTGTGAGTGGCACCATAATAACACCCCGGCAGCAGGCTCGCTGTCTCGGTGTTATGTTTGACACCAATCTCTCCTTCACATCCCATATACAATCTCTTGCCCGCTCTTGCCGCCTACACCTAAAGAACATCTCTAGAATCCGCCCCTTTTTCTCACCATGGAAACAACAAAAACCCTCACTGTTGCCCTGATCCACTCCCGCCTTGACTACTGCAATTCTCGATTACTTGGCCTCCCCCTCACTCGACTTTCCCCTCTCCACTTCATCCTTAATGCAGCAGCCAGGGTCATCTATCTGGCCAATCATTACTCGGATGCCTCGGCTCTGTGCCAGTCATTGCACTGGCTGCCCATACATTAGAGGATCCAATTTAAACCGCTTGTCCTCACCCACAAAGCTCTCCACAGTGCTGCACCCCCTACATCTCCTCCCTTATTTCTGTTTATCGCCTACCCGCTCATTACACTCCGCAAGTGTACTTCGACTAACATCCGCACTAATCTGTACCTCCCATTCCCGGCTCCAAGACTTCTCCCGAGTTGCACAAATCCTCTTGAATACTCTACCCCAAGAAATTAGGACTAACACAACTTACACAGTTTTAGGCGCTCCCTAAAAACACATCTGTTTAGGGCGTTCTATCACTTTCCCTAATCGAAGTCCTTTTATATATAGCCAATTCTTTACGTCTCTGATCATAACCCTCCATCACTCCCCAAAAGCACTACAAATACAGACTGGTGACTAGCTCATGCAGTCTTTATCCTCAGTTTCTCAAGATTGCTGGACCATCATTGTAAATAAGCACCTGTACTTTGTCTCCCCCCACTTCTTTGGAAATTGTAAGCTCTTACGGGCAGGGTCGTCATTATCTTTGCATTAATTATTGTGTTATCGTTAACTTTAGTTCAACTTTGTTCATAACTTTGTTATGATTGCTGTATATGAACTGTTGAATTGTAAAGCGCTGTGGAATATGTTGGCGCTATATAAATAAAGATTATTACTATTATTATTACACTTACTACATATTGGGATAGGATCTTGGAGATGGGAATACTCCTTTAAGGCGTAAAATGCAGTTGCTTGCCAGCAAGATGCTGTGTCTGCCTGTGTGGTCTGATCCACGACCTCCGCAGCGACTGCCTTAGATACCCTAATAGCAGCAAAAGCAGGGCAGAGGGCAAAGCCTGTCGCTTCAAACGCAGGCGTAGCCACGGTCTCTATATGTCTGTCAATGGGGTCTCTAAAGCCCCCGTCTCACACAGCGATCTCGCTAGCGAGGTCGCTGCTGAGTCACTAGTTTTGTGACGCAGCAGAGACCTCCCCAGCGATATCGCTGTGTGTGACATTCAGCGACGATCAGCCCCCCTGTTGGGTATCGCTGATCGTCGCTGAATGTCCTGGACATTTTTTTGATCGCTGGTCTCCCGCTGGCCAGCACGCATTGCTGCGTGTGACAGGCGGGAGACCAGCGATCCGCTGGTAACCAAGGTACACAGCGGGTTTCCAGGCACCGCGCAGCGCTTGGAAACCCGACGTGTACCTTGGTTACCAGCTCCCTGCATCAGGGTGCTGGTATCCAACGTACACTGCGGGTAACTAAGCGATGTTACCCGCAGTGTCGCTGTGCTGATCGCTGCCTGAGCTGCGATCATTTAGCGACACACCAGTGATCCTGATCGTTGTCAGGATCGCTGATGTATCGCTATGTGAGACCCGGGCTTAAGAGCTGCTCTCATCACTGTATCACCACTAGACTTAAAAACCAGCACAGCACATGTGATAATAGATAACAGGTTCAGAATTATATCTTCTGACACAGTATCTTACAGGGAGCGGCACTTATCAGAGAAACCTGCTTCTTTCTCTGCCAGAATTGATCATTTATTATCCAAATTTTCAAATCTGAGGTAAAAATCTGTATTTTTGTCGAAGATAGACGCAGATTTCTCTGATATAATATACTAGAAAGTTGCTTATTTTCAGGTGCTCTATCGATTTATGAAATAAAAATTAAAACGATGGCTACTCTTTTAAGTAAAATTACAGAAAAGGAAAAAAGGTTGGGACACTTTATTATGAGTGAAGGCAATACTGCGGAGGAAATACTTACCACTATTGGGTGATCCACATTGTAATCCTTTGCTCTGTACTTCTTCACCAGCCCTGCAATAGGGTATGACATCCCATGGCTGGAAGTGTAAGATATTATTATGGATTACTATGACCCCAGTTCCATTTTTTTGTTTTTTCTTTACATTAAAAATACAAGTTCTATGGTATGTGTGGAGATTTCCATTGCACAGAGTGATAACTTTGCAGCCGTCTCTAGACAAAGCTTAGGAGCTAATGATGGGCCTGTACTGCCTCCATTCAACACAATGATAAATCTGTCTTTTGTAGGCTCCTGAGCTCCCCCTATTGGTGGATGCAGCCAGACAAAAATATGTAATTATATGGGTGTATTAGGAGACTTGTAGCGCTGTAAGGAAATGAGCGCCAGCTGCTATAAAGATATTTATTGTTACAGAATTTAGGACATATTTGGATAAAAAAAATACACTTTAAAGGGGTTGTCTGGGGCTTACGATTGTTCATTAATATTTAATCAGTGGGGGTGGTGCGACATCCGGCATCCCTGCTGATCAGCTGTTTCCGGTGCTGGCCGGAAGTGATTAGTTGCAAAGCTGTACAACACAGCTCCATTAACTATTATGGCCGCTGCCGGGTACTGCTGATCCGCCCCATATTCGAGTCAATAGGGAGTGCAGGTGCAGTACCCAGCTTCGGCCACTATACGGCTGACACAGCTGTGCAGCTCTGCAACTGAGCACTTCTGGAAAGGCTGTACATAAACTTACTAGATATTGTGTATAATACAATGACGATATGAGGAATGTATAGAAAATGACAAGAGTGTGCACCAAACTCACCAGAGATGAACCCCGGCATTTCCAAAGCCTATTCCAGCAAAAGAGCTTGCCAAATGCATTGAGAAACGAGCTTCACGGTCATCTGGGTTTTTAACAGCTCTATTGAGGGTAGAATTACAATTATGTAGCTATAATATCACTGTGTAGGAATAATAATGTTTTTTTTTCAGTTCCTAGAATATATTATACTAGTGACATTCAATACTTCCTGCTTTAGATATCTCTTAAAATGTCATTCCCATCTTAAGAAGTTATCAGATCGGGAGAACAGGGATCTGAAATGCCCCTCCTGAATGCAGCAGAGGACGGACAGGTGAACCACAGTTCCATTTATTCTCTATGGGCCTGCCCGGAAAAAACACATGCCCATTACTCTGCCATGTCCAGCAGTCCCATAGTGAATAAATGGAGCAGGGATTCGCATGTCGTCCATGGCTGCATTCACACGGGGCATTCCAGAGCCCGGTTCTCGGAATCGATCCTGGTCTCAGCGGCCAAACACACAATCAATCAGCAAGTTATCAGCTATTCTTTGGGTAGGTGATAACTTGTAAAAATAGGAATAACCCTTTAAGTGAAAATAGAAGCTTTTGTAGAAGTTAGAAAAGCCGACCCACCGTTTCAAGTACTTAGCGACGATCCTCAATGCATGTATGGCCCACACATCGCTAACAGGGTTACTGCCTTGGTAGGCTGGGCGGTTGATTGGATTGGTAGGACAAGGGCTACGCATATTATATGGAATAGCAGTATAGGATTCCAGTGAATGGCTGTAAAAAAAACAGATGTGTTACTGGTTATTATGTCACAGTATAATAGCAATTACAATAGGGATATAAATATACGCACCATAATACATCAAATCCACTGTTGGCAACCACTCTCTCCGGCATATGTGATGTGTGCTCCGGGTCAATCAGTCCTAGAGTTGGCTTTATGGCTCTTGCTGCTATACCTAAAAAACATACATCATAAATATTGCTACACTGCACATATATGAGGCTGTATACAGATTGTGCGATATTAATATAACAATACAACTACATCCTTTCAATATTGACATTGGATCACATTGGGTACTACATCAGAATCCCTATCCAGGAATGTCCTTCTGGTCTCTGTTCACATTACTTATGGGATCAAAGTCTGTATTGATGAATAACCACTGCAGCCAATCACTAACAGTATGTACAGCACATGACTGGTGGGACCAGTGACTGGGTGCAGCAGCAGTAACAATGGAATGTCATTGCTACTATATTGATGGGGTTTTCCCATCTCATAAACTGATGGTATATTACTTGGGTAAGCCATTAATTTAGGAATGTTGGGGCCTGAAATTTGGGACCACCATCAAGCCTCAAATAAAGAAGCCATATGTTTTCCCAGGAAATTGCCACTCCCAACCACTCGGTTGTAAAAGAGGACGCACTACAGTTTTTTTACAGTCACGTGGCAAATTACTGCTTTGCGAGGCAAAAACAGTGAATGAGATGCAGCACTATGTCCTTTTTATCTTAGAGGCTTGGAACCATACTAAAGAATATATTACAATATGCCATTACTTTGTGAGATGGAAAAATCTTAAAGCACCACTCCAGAGCTTTTTTTTTTTTTTGCAGCTCTGGAGTGGTGCTTCTAATGTAAGGTCCCTGTCTCGGGTCTTATATCCACAAATTCTGACGTGTTGGAAGTCAGAAGTAACAATCACAAGCTTCAGTGTAAATCTATGAGAAGAGAACGAGGCTCTCATAGACTTGTATTGAGTTGTGACCTCCGTCTAGCACAGCAAACACTGGAGCGATCCGGCAGGTCACAAACTGCGGGAGGCCGACGGCGATAGAAGGGGAAGACGGCAGCAGGTAAGTATCAGACTAAGTGAAGGGACCTTAGATTCAAAGAACCACATCAGTGGTAAAATAAAAAAAAAAAAGCGGGAACCACAAGCCAGGGATCGGGGAGTTGGGGTGAGAAAACCTTGCTGTTTTTTGCAATATGCATCTACCATTATTGAACACTTTTAAAGAGATTGAAAATAATACTCTTAAGAAAGACATGAACAAAGCCAAGTGCATCTGGTTACTAGTATCCTTATAAAATATTATAGAATGATCATAATATCACATTCTGAAAAAGGTTTATGTATTCAGAAAAAAAAAAAGGAATTATAGTATCTAAGACATAAACCTCTGTGTCAGAAAAGCTCGCCAACAATTTCACCACAGTTGTTTAATCATTGTCCCAAATTCCCTAATCTGCAAATATTCAAGAAATTATTAACTATAAGGTGAATAAAGGACTTGTCCTATTTGAACAACTTCTTTCTGCATTACTGTCAGAAGGAAATTTATCATCAGAAAATGTCCTACTATTTAAATCAGGTTTTTGACTTACATGTATTTTTGACTATGGTAATGTTCTTTTTTTATCTTTCATATTGAAGATGTGTATTACAAAAACACAGAAATCTTAAAATTTTCAAACTGTCCACTGGAGCTATTCTAGACTTATACTCACTGTTCCTGCAGGAAATCCATATGTACATTATTAGCAATACACTGTGTCAGTCCTGATCATTTGCCTTTAAGCATCTAATGAGCATGTGCAAAGGTCATTGTGAAGGAGGATGGGGAAAAAGGTCAGCTGTGACATTATCCATTGTGATTGGTGGATCCTGTGTTATCAGCTGTGTACAGAGGTGTTACCTGTAAGTGTCATCCTGCCTGTGATAATAATGAGACTTCTGAAAAGGCTTCTGGAAAGAACACAAAGTATGAGACTAAAAGAGCAACGGTGACCAGTGTGAAAATTGCCAGATTTGAATATTTTTTGCTAAATCCAGATTGTGGTATGATAGAAAAAAGCCATAATTTCTTAAAAACGCATTTAACTTTATGATGATAAGTTCCCTTAAAACCCAACCTGTCACCTCGAATAACGCTATTTACCTGCAGATATAGGGTTAATCTGCAGGTAAACAGCGTTTCAATGCTGCCCGGTCGCCTTACTGAAAGTGCAGCTACTGGGAGAAAAGGAACTTATTTTCTCCAGGGAGCTGGAGCTTTCAGTCATGAGTTGTGCATAAAGCGATCACAGTCACTGCTCATTATACTGTGAGCCGCAGCTGTAAGCACGCCCCAGCACTTTGATCGACAGCTCTCTCTGCACATATGCGCTGCACCGCAAGCTGACAAAGCGCCGGGCGTACTTGCAATATAGTGAGCAGTGCTAAAAGTGGTGACTGTAGTTGCTCTGTGCACACCTCCATGACTAATAGCTGATGGCTCCAGGGAAGAATTCACTTCATTTTCTCCAGGTAGTTTCAGTAAGAGGGCCAGACAGCATTGTTATACTATTTATCTGCAGACTAATATCATTGTTACAGATAAATAGCATTTTCCGTGGTGACAAATTCCCTTGCAGACATATGGAAGTTGTATAGTGGAGTACATGACTCAGAGAGACTTACGGTAAGTACACCTGATGCAATCATATGTTACACCATCACCAAGTTATAGGGTATCATTTAATACTACCTTTTTTTCTACAGTAGCAGCAGAGTATAAATAGTAATTAAATTATGATTTTTTTACAAATATTTATTGATCAGTATTTGGAAAGTTATGATTTGTTGTAATATTCCTCATTACCTTATTTTGCCACATTCTTTGCCAAACACTATTCTGCAATTTTGTTTCAGTGCCATGTTCATGCTCCTTTAGAAGCTCCTTACATCTGCAGCTCCACGAGATCCGTACACTGCATTCAAATCTGTGTTAGAACATTCCCTTTCTCAAAAGTGGGTGAAGAGCAGAGAGGATTAGAAAGGGAGAGTCCTGTACAATGATTGTTTAAATGCAGTGTAAAGATCTTACAGAACAGCAGCTAAAAGGAGCTTCTAAAGGGAGCATGATTTTGGCATTGCAACTACACAGCTCCATATTGCAGTGTTTGGGAGAATAGGAGGCAAAATAAGGTGAAACAAATCATAAAAATTCATAAATTTCCAAAGTAAGTACAGTTACTCTAAAAGATTGAATGGTTTGATTGCACGTCACATTTAAAGTTCACGTGAAAGAGCTATGTCTACAAATCATAAGAGACACATCAAGAAAGAGAACATTTTATAGACTATATAACTAATTCCTTTTACCAGTTTTTGCTTTAAGTTCTTCATAATCAAAGATCGCAATCCCGGTGGTTTCACTTCCAGTTCCAGAGGTTGTTGGTACTATTAATTAACATAGGGAGAAAGGTTAACAAAATAGTCCTACCTGCTCAACCTACAGTGTTGAGCCAGAGGACGCAAAACTCAAGACCAAAGCCAATTTTCCTTATATTGAGGGGAATCATTTCCTTCTAAACATGTGCAAAAAGATTTGCAGTAACCTGGTCCAGCACTCACTTTGGTACTTCATGTCAGCTGCCCAGGGTAGTGTGAACTCCTTCGGTTGTTATAGGAAAGTCTGTATACCGGGGGAGTTTCACATCGTAATGTTGCTTGAGGCCTTGCAATCGCGAGAGGAGCCAAGGATACCAGCATTTAAGTACTGTCCAAGGAAGTTCGCACTGCCCTGGTCCAGCTAACATGGAGTAGTGAAGTGGGTGATGGACCATAGTAGTATAAATCATTTTGCTCATGTCCATTTCCTTTCTTCTAAGCCATATAAAAGCAATAATAAATACATTTCTTGATTAACGACCCAGTAATCGTGTAAAAATGTGTTACTGAATTAACCACAACAACCAAGATTAAGGCAAATTCATTTTTTTAAAGAAACAGTGCGTGCACTGGGGGGATTCACGAGTCTGCAGTCACAAAGAGTGACTCTAGACTTATAATTTTGGTCCAAACAATCCCTTTAAGCACCACTTCACCTTTTTTTATGTCATACACGGAAAGGTATCACTAATCTAAGTTCCCTGCTACTAATTACATACTTACCAGCCACCATCTTCACCTCTTCCCATCGCCTAACCGATCCCGATCTTCCACCTTGTGTAACTTCTGATTAACCAGAAGTCAGAGGTAACGGTCACAAGCTCTCATGTAAGTTTATGAGAGCCACGTTCTGGCTCTTATAGACTTGCATTGAGTTGTGACTACCGGCTCGCCCAGCAAACACTGGATAATCCGGCAGGATGGGGACTGCAGAAGACAGCCGGAGTGGCGCTGAGAACAGATGAAGACAGCGGCTGGTAAGTATATTACTAGGGGGAGGGAACTTACATTAGTGACACCACTCAGTGACAGTAAAAAAATGCTGCTTCTTTAATGATGGACTGGAGGAGTGAAAGTGTTTGTTGGGAGGCCACAGAGAAGGATATTGTAGTACTTGAGATGGGAAATGTGGAGGTCATGTAACATTTCTAACAGGTCTATAGGTGCTGTATGGAAGTGTACATACATTTTCACTAAAGCAGCTCATATACATTAAATTAATGATGTTGGATCTTACATGTGCGAGTGTCTCCTGATGACAGGAGTGCCAGTGTCTCCTGATGACAGGAGTGCCAGTGTCTCCTGATGACAGGTGTGCTGATTTATGGGGAGGTGGAGAGCTAACTCAAACAACAAATATACTGTATAAGATTGAGCGGTCTGTACCTGGAATGACCTCCAGTCTCAAGTTTCCTATAACCTAAAAATAACTAAATCCCCCCCAAATTATTTCTTTTTACCTGCAATGAGGGGCTTGAGAGTCACAGTCACTGGCTTTCCTTTTCCAATTGGGGCATTGACATAGTCCAGAAATTCAGCATCAGGACTGGATGCATAGAGGTTAGCGGCCTTACAGGTGTCCATTACAGAGCCACCTCCAACAGCGACATAGGCGTCAAATGACCCACTTTTTGCAAACTGTATCGCATCCTTGAAGCTGCATGCAAGTATGGATATCAATTTTTACTTTTTCATTATAATTTCAAAGTTAACTGCTTGCCATTAAAAGCGTTGTCATTACTATACTTACTGCACTCAATAGATATTCTTTCCAACGTACTAATAATAATAATAATTTTTATTTATATAGCGCCATCATATTCCGCAGCGCTTTACAGTTTAACAGTGTCAAAACACAAGTCATAAGTAACAACGTTAACAATACAATAATTAAAGCAAAATAAGACGTACTACATGTAAAACCCTTACACACATTAGACAATCCGATGTACCTGTGTTCCTTCCGACTGTCCCATGAGAGATTTTCTTGGAGAGGAGGACTGGGCAGTTAACAATTAAAAAAGTACTCCTCCAATCAAAATTTTTATCCTCTTAATATATTGCAGTCATCATATTATATAGCGCTGTGTACTTACAATTGCTCATTTTGCCTTTCTACACAGTAAATCCTTCTCTTTTCTCTGCTCTATGTAGAAACAGGAAGTATTTTGTCCCTGCATTTATAAATCCCCTCTTCAAGTCCTGATTAGAGATGGACGGACATCTGGCTGTTTGGGTCCGGCAGGTTCAGCTGAACAGTTTACAAAAAGTTCAGTTTCGGTACCAGAACAGTACGCGTATCTGAACCTCATTTACTTGAATGGAGGTATCTGAACATCCAGTGTTTGCCACGCTGTCATGTACATGACAGCGCGGAATACACTGCTTCTGATTGGCGGTAAAATTATCACCACCGGTCAGACAGCCGTGGTTCCCACGCTGTCAAAAGAAAGTGTGAGCGCACAGCTGTGATCGGAGGTATCAAGTTCACCTCCAGTCACTGGTGTCAGCTGATGGGACACAAGTATTCATCAGCTGGCGCCTGCGCAGTAAATAAATAATAAAAAAAAAAAATGGTGTGGGTTCCCCTGTATTTTTGATAACCAGCCAGGCAAAACTCACAGCTGGGTGCTGCAACCCTCAGCTATCAGCTTCTGCAAGGCTGGTTATCAAGAATAGAGAGGTCCGTGTATTTTAATTATTTAAATAAATAATAAAAAAAAAAAAAAACAGAGTGCGGTCCCAACCATTTTTGACAACCAGGCAAGCTAAAGCAGACAACTGGGGCTGGTATTCTCAGGCTGGTAAAGGGCCATGGATATTGACCCCCAAGCCTAAAAATAGCACCCCGTAGCCACCCAGTCGCTTTGCTCGACTTTTTCCACTTCCCTTGTAGCGGTGGCAAGTGGGGTTCATATTTGCGGAGTTGATGTCACTTTTGTATTTTAGGTGACATCAAGCCTATGGATTACTAATGGAGCGGCGTCTATAAGACACCTATCCATTACTAATCCTATAGTTATATGGTAAACAAAGACACAGCCAGATTCAAGTCTTTTACTTGAAATAAAATAAAACACTTTTACTTTTTTATTTAAAAATAACAAACACAGTTATACTCACCTATTGCCTTACTCCACTGAATCCCTCGTCTCCTGTAATAAAACAAAAATAAAACTCAATAATATCCCTTTACCCGTCTGTTGTTCTGTCCCATGCTGTAATCCATGTCTGGAGATAAGCAGTTTTCAACCAGGACAGGGCCAAGATGCGACCGTCCAGGTTGAGAACCACTGGTGAATGAGCTGCTGCGAGTGCAGCACCAGTGACCAGCGGTGACGTCATTGAGGTTACCGCTGGTCACTGAGGTTGCGTTCCCAGCTAGGCTGAACTGCGGTGACCTTGGTAAGCTCTCCGCTAGCACCGTGAGAAAGTCTCATGGTGCAGAGGCGAGTTCACCGGAAGAATTTCACTTCGGTAAAGGAGCATTGCTATACCTTATAGCCTGTCAGCCCTGCAGACACAAGTTAGTTGGATCATGCACTACACATGATCTAACAAACTTGCTAGTGCCTGGTGACCTGGATGTCGTCATGACGCAATCAGGTAACCATAGCAACAAGCGGGACCCCGCGATGACGTTGTGGTGTTTCCGATCCAAGGGTAGAGGAGCTTTCTTCCCTCTGCCTGCTCGCTAAATGCTGTGATAGCACTGAAAGCCGGGTGTTAGCTGTCACAGTCAGCTGACACCCAGAGGTGATCGCACAGCCTCTGTGTGTGCAAAATCGCCTAGACGTATCCATACGACCAAGGTCGGTAATTACTAGGCGACCTGGACATATTGATACGTTTAAGGTCATAAAGGGGTTAAGAGAGGATAAAAAAAATTTGATGGGAGTGCTTCTTTAACCCCTTCACAACCTTTGACATAAGTTTACCTCATGGTTGGGAAGGGGTTCACGACCTATGACAAACTTATGTTGTGGGAACCTCCAGTCTTCAGACACGGTGATCGGAGAAAGGTGCCTACTGTTTTTGTCGCCACTGGGAATTTTGCCGCCCCCTGCAACTACGATCACTGTGATTTCGTTGTTCAATTCTGAACAGTCAATCACAGTGATTTCAATATTTCAGCAAATGAAATAGACTGAAATATTGATGTCGAGCTATGATCAGTGCTTTAACAGCACCGATCATAGGCTGGTGCTAGGAGACCGCAGCGTCAGCAGCCACAGCACTGATTGAAGCGATCGGACGATGAAGTCTCCTTTTTTGTCAGCTCAACAGCTCTTCAAGTGCGACATGGAGCCCACACACAATTCCATCAAAGTCTGCGCTCCAAAACATAACTCCTTCCTTTTGGAGCAATGTGCCCAAACAGTAGTTTTCCATCACAAATGGGGTATTGTCGTACTGAGGAGAAATTGCACAACAAATTTTGAAGAACTTTTTCCTGGTACCCTTGTGAAAATGAAAAACTTGGGTCAAAAGCAATATTTTTGTGGGAAAAAAATGTATTTTTTTTATTTTCACGGCTCAACTTAATTTCTGTGAAGAACCTGGGGGCTCAAGGAGCTCACCACACATCTAGATAAATGCCTTGAAGAATCTAGTTTCTAAAATGGGGTCACTTGTGGAGGGTTTTCACCCTTTAGGCACATCAGGGGCTCTGCAAACGCGACATGGCGTCTGCTATCGATTCCAAACAATTTTGCGTTCAAAAAGGTCAAATGGCACTCCTTCTCTTCAGAGCCCTTCCATGCTCCCAAAAAGAAGTTTTCCTCCACATATGGGGTATCGACATACTCAGGAGAAATTGTAAAACAAACTGTATGGTCTATTTTCTCCTGTTACCCTTGTAAAAATGCAAAATTTGTGTTTAAAGAAACATTTTTGAATGAAAAAGTAAAATGTTATTTTCTTCCATATTACTTTAACTCCTGTGAAGCACCTAAAGGGTTAATACACTTATTGAATGTGGTTTTGAGCACCTTGAGGGATGCAGTTGTTAAAATGGTGTCACTCTGGGTATTTTCTGTCATATAGGCCCCTCAAAAGTCACTTCAAATGATATGGTCCCTAAAAAAATTGTTTTTGTAAATTTTGCTACAAAAATAAGAAATTGCTGATAAACTTTTAACCCATGTAACTTCCTACCAAAAAAAATGTATCTTTCAAAAATGATGCTGATGTAAAGTAGACATATGGTAAATTTTATGTATTAACTATTTTTTTGTGTGACATAATTCTTGTTTAAAGGACATAAAAATTAAAATTTGGATAATTACAAATTTTTCAAAATGTTAGCCAAATTTACAATATTTTCACAAATAAATGCAAAAAATGTCATCCTAAATTTACCATTAACATAATGTACAATGTGTCACAAAAAACAAACTCAGAATCACTGGGATAAGTTGACACTTTATTAACATATAAAGTGACATTGGGCAGAATTGTAACATTGGCCTGGTCAGGAAGATGTAAACAATCTGGGTGATAAAGGGGTTAAAAGTCTGATCCTTTTGTTTTCAGGGGAGAAAAAACTGCCATATCCTTCTCTCCTCTCCCCATTGAAAACACATGAACACTTGGCCAAGCCAAGCATTCGTGTGTATAAGGCAGTCGGAAAAGATAGTGGTCAGGTGAACAATGTCAATGTCATAGCTTACTAATCACATATTGACATTTCCAATCATATTGAACGCAGGATATCAGGTTATACATTACTTTTTATTAGTGATGAGTGAGTATACTCGTTGCTCGGGTTTTCCCGAGCACGCACGGGTGTTTTCCGAGTATTTTGATGTGCTCGGAGATTTAGTTTCTGTTGCCGCAGCTGCATGATTTGCGGCTGCTAGACAGCCTGAATACATGCGTGGATTCCCTAACAAACAGGCAATCTCCACATGTATTCAGGCTGTCAAGTAGCCACAAATCATGCAGCTGCGGCAACAGAAACTAAATCTCCGAGCACTTCCAAATACTCGGAGATCACCCGAGCATGCTCGGGAAAACCCGAGCCACGAGTATACTCGCTCATCACTACTTACTATCCAATATGTAATCTGTAATATTTAATACATGTTACAACTTATTTTTTCCATATTTTGAATAAGCAGTTATCAAGGCACTGTGGTCTTTACCTTGTATCTGTCGGCTCCACCCTGACTTTGTCATACATGCAGAATTTGATGTCATTCTTTGTGAGTGAATTTATCACAGCTTTAACAGGCGGGAGACGTGCAAGGTTCTTGTCTGTCATCACACATACATTTTTTGCACCCATATTCTGCAAATCCTTTGTTAAAACAGAATACAAGGAAATAAGTAATGTGCCAAAAAAAGCCCGCCAAAACCCTGAATATATCTACGGTATATGTTGACTGACATAAAAATATTAACATTAGTTTTTGCATTGAATTTTCATAATAATTATCCATTCACCAGAACTGAATTAAGAGCAGCCACTTCATGCCTAAAACTAGAGTATATAGTAATAGCAATGAAACCCATGGCTTTCCGAGAGGGGTCCGTCTGCCTTCACTGACTACAGGATGATATCTTTGTCAACTGTAAGTTCTTTTCATAAATGCTTGAATTACATAATGAATTCACATAATTACAAACAGAATAGGTTTATGGACCAAGCCTAGTGATAGATAAAGAAATACAATGCATCTATGATCTTTTCAAGTAATAAAAAAGAAAATCCCAGAAATTTTGGAAAATAAGCTAGGGGTTATGTTCCCAGAAAATGCGTCATCCTAATAGACCTGCAGCACGTCGCGAGTGATAAAGCGCTTCTGAACGTTTATGAACTATGACGCAAGTATTGTATCTTACAGTTATTAGGTTCTTTAGAAGGACGTAGATCTGGGGATTTATTCTGATGGAATATAGGCTGAACTGGATGGATGGACAAATGGCTTTTCTCGACCTTAATACAGTATATTCAGTGTTGACTGGTGTACCTTCTCCTTACCATTCCCACTTCTTTTGTAACACCTTCTCCATATCGGATGTTAGAAACGGCCATCTGAAAGAAGGAAATAAATCCATGAGAAATAATTGTGCCCAAGCGACAGGACCATTGTCAAATGTGAATAACAGACATGAAAATGCCATGTTAATTATTAGCTACTATCTAAAAGTACGCTGCATTTATCCATGGGAAACACTGACTGTGGCCACACACCAACAGACCACAGGTAACTGTTTCTTCAAAAATAAGCCCTGGCATGATTTTATGATTTTACAAGAGTTTTAGAGGATGCTTGAAATATAAGCCATACGCCAAAATTAAGCCCTAGTCAGTCAGTCAGTGTTAAAGGGGAGGAGGAGCAAACTGGGCAATTGACCAGGAGCCCTACTATTAGGGGCCCCAGCATTTCTATTTCGAGGTTAAAACTCTTTAAAGTATCTTTGGTGACATCACAGTCATGTGACCATGATGTCAACAAAGTTCCTTTAAATGCAGTAGGAACTAAAGAGGAGGGAGGCTGGTATGTACCACATGTGCAGTGTGTATATATACACATGTGGATGTACCATGTTTCCCTGAAAATAAGACCTACCGCATAAATAAGCCCTAGCATGATTTTACAGGATTTTTGGAGTATGCTTGAAATATAAGCCCTACGCCAAAAATAAGCCCCAGTTACAGTTAGGACCAGCGTTATGTATGACGTGGGGAAACTGGGCAATTTCTCAGGGCACCCACTCTTTTAGGTACCCACAGAAATTGCCAAAGGTCCTTTAACTGCAGGAGTCTAGAGGAACTTTAGAGGAAAGAGGAAACAGGATGGTATGTACCATATATGCAGCGTATGTGTATACATGTATGTGCTGTACATGTATGTGCAGTGTGTGTATACACATATGTATGTCTGTGCAGTGTGTATATACACATGTGTATGTATGTGCTGTGTGTATATACGTATGTATGTCTGTGCAGTGTGTGTATATATGTGTATGTATGTGCTGTGTGTATATACGTATGTATGTCTGTGCAGTGTGTGTATACACAAATGTATGTCTGCAGTGTGTATATACATGTGTGTGTATGTATGTGCTGTGTGTATATACGTATGTGTGTCTGTGCAGTGTGTATGTACTGTATGTGCAGTGTGTATATACATGTGTATGTATGTGCTGTGTGTATATACATATGTATGTGCATTGTGTGTAATCTTATGATGATATTTGAATAATTGTTGATTTTTTGTTCAAGAATAAATGTGGATTGTTGTTCATGGAAAAAAAAAGACATCCACTGAAAATAAGCCCTAAACCAACTTTTGGAGCAAAAAGTAATATAAGATCCTTTTTTATTTTCTGGGAAACCCGGTAGCATAATGACAGGGGCATTCATTGAAGGGAGTCCCATGTACCAATAGTATGACCTCTTGGTGTAATTTCACATCACTACACTCTTTGCACCCAGAGACAGTGCTTCTTTGCTCACAGTTATAAAGTTTCCTATACACATTAGATAAAAGTTGGTCAAATTCACAGACTTCGATGGGAGCAGACTAATGTGTAGTGGTGCAGCTCCACTCTCCTCTGACAGATGACCAATGGCCAATCTTTTTGCGGCTCTCACAGAGAATTGCTGTGTACGGGGAGAGTTGTGAGAGATAGCTGACATAGGGCCGACACATAACTAATGCATACGGCCAGCTTTTCTTTATACTAAAAAGAAGGGTCACTTTCTCCTTTATCATATTTGCCTATATCATGGACTTGCAGAGAAGGAAATCCTTAGTTAGATCCACGGTGAGCTTGCTATAACTGAAAGAGATAAATAAGTGCCTAATCGCCAGTGGGCATTAAAACAGCTAGCTCCTCTCCGCATAGTATGTACACCACTGCTTAGCCATCGAATAGTGACAATGAGTCATTTCTTTATAATCGATTGATAATGAAGAAATGTTCCCCATCAATGTGTAAACGGCATGTGTTGCCGGCAATATGTAAACTGTATGGGACCGAACAATCATATTGACAATATTTTGTCCCATACTATTTTCATTGGTCCGTGTAAAAGGATTTTTCAAAAACCGCTGACTGACTTCTTAGATAATCTATTAGTGCTTTTTCAGGACAGAAATCTGCCAGTGTAATTGCAGCTTTACGCATACAACAGCAAACTTAATTTTTTTTGCTCAATTGACCTGCTCTTGAGCCAACACTCAAGCATCCAAGGCCGTGGTGCAGTCTACAGGGTGGGCCATTTATATGGATACACCTAAATAAAATGGGAATGGTTGGTGATATCAACTTCCTGTTTGTGGCACATTAGTATATGGGAGGGGGAAAACTTTTCAAGTTGGTGGGTGGTGACCATGGTGGACATTTTGATGTTGGCCATTTTGGATCCAACTTTATTTTTTTCAATGGGAAGTGGTCATGTGATACATCATACTTATTGAGAATTTCACAAGAAAAACAATGGTGTGCTTGGTTTTAACTTAACTTTATTCTTTCATGAGTTATTTACAAGTTTATGACCACTTATAAAATGTGTTCAAAGTGCTGCCCATTGTGTTGGATTATCAATGCAACCTTCTTCTCCTACTCTTGACACACTGATAGCAACACCGCAGAAGAAATGCTAGCACAGGCTTCCAGTATCCGTTGTTTCAGATGCTGCACATCTCGTATCTTCACAGCATAGACAATTGCCTTCAGATACGAGATGTGCAGCATCTGAAACAACGGATACTGGAAGCCTGTGCTAGTATTTCTTCTACGGTGTTGCTATCACTGTGTCAAGAGTGGGAGAAGAGGGTTGCATTGACAATCCAACACAATGGGCAGCACTTTGAACACATTTTATAAGTGGCCATAAACTTGTAAATAACTCATGAAAGAATAAAGTTAAGTTAAAACCAAGCACACCATTGTTTTTCTTGTGAAATTCTCAATAAGTATGATGTGTCACATGACCCTCCTCCCATTGGAAAAAATAAAGTTGGATCCAAAATGGCCGACTTCAAAATGGCTGCAATGGTCACCACCCATCTTGAAAATTTTTCCCCCTCCCATATACTAATGTGCCACAAACAGGAAGCTGATATCACCAACCATTCCCATTTTATTTAGATGTATCCATATAAACGGCCCACCCTGTATTATAGCACTTATCTACGACCAACTCAGAAACCCATGCTAAATACAGACAGAAAGTAACTTAGGTCATAACATCACCTTCTGGCCACATGTTCTGCAGAACAAGACCAGTATCATTTACATGGATTACAAAGAAGGAATGAGCAGGACACGTACCTCAAATGCATAGTCTGTTGTCATTGGAGATGATGGAGCTGAAAGTAAAATACCGTATATTAAATGCATCAATGTATGGTAATGTTATGTATTTGACCAAATATTACACATCCTGCTCCATTCTGTAAGGAATAGCACCGTGGCAGGCAGAATTAAAGAGAATGTGTCATCAGAAAATGGCCTATTGTCTAAATCAGGTTTTTGTGTTGCATGAATTTTTTTTTTCACAAATTTTTGGCAATGTTTTCTTTCTCCACATCGTGACTATATTAAATAACACTTCTTTTCACTAAGCGTTTTCAGCACGCTTCTTATCATCAGAGGTATACAAAAAAAATGGCCAAAACAATCCATGTAGTAGCGGGTAACTCACAAGTAGTATACAGATCTGATAAAAGGGAAGCACTAATACCCAAATTTATATTAAAATGTATTCAAAATTTAAGCAAAAGTGATTAAAAAAAAACATTAAAAAGGAGTGTGGACAGAATAACCCCATATCCCCCAGGAGTTGTAACTAGACAAAATGCACGCCCTGAAGAACCTGCAGCGAAACGCGTGCTGGGGTTCCTGCACTTCATATCCCCTGGATTTTTATGGATATCATTTGAACTGGGTTCATGTCTCTGTGTATTTTGCACATTACTTGCATCTTGTTTGCACAGTTATGAGACATCTATTGGTCTGGCTACCTAATGTGAATTTCTGAATTTCTCACACATAGGGTTTACATTGTCTTACCTATGTCTGTATAATACATGCTGGCTGCACATAAACCTATATGCTGATACTTAGATTTATCATATGAACTTGATTTTTATGTATAAATGATTTATCTATTTGTACAGTCATGGCCAAAAGTTTTGAGAATGACACA
>VIAB01011225.1:42210-57014 GCA_009801035.1 Oophaga pumilio
TATCCCGCCAATTTAGGGTGACAGATTCCCTTTAATGTTAGTTAGGCAATTGGCCTGTTTCAACTTCCTCGTTCTTTTATGAGCTGCTCTCAAAATATCAGTGGGGTTACCTTTTTTCTCTGAACCTCATTTGTAGAACTTGTGATTCCCTCTTAAAATCATCATCATTCATGCAATTTTTCCTCATGTTCCAATACTTACCATAAAGTACATTGTTCATCCATTTTGGAAAATGTCCACTGGAAAAATCCAGATAGCTGTTGACATCCACATTTCTGAAATGAGTAGATGTGCGGATCCCATCATTATCCTCTCTTGAAAATACTGGATCCAAAAATTAAATCCTTGATTCTGATTAAGAGAAGGAATATTCTAAACCCCACAAATTTTGATTCAATTTATCAACAAATGCTTGACCCTTGGCTAGTCATGATCCAGTACTAAAATGATCAAGTGTTCGAGTGATCGATACTGGAATTGAGCAGGTCGGACTCTCGGACGGGCGTCAGACTCTCGGACGGGCTTGACTTAAGTAACGAGTATAATGGAAGTCAATGGGAAACTCAAGCATTTTTCCAGAAGACCCTTACAGAAGGGCTGGGGAGGCAGGAAAATCACTGAAATGGATGGAAACAGTACTCAACTGGCATGAGAACAGCATGGGGAAGAACCCTGGACACATCTCTGACTTCCAGGTCGCTGCTGGGAACAATTCTGTCAGTGTCATGACTCTTTATTTGGGTGACCAGGGACCAGGAGCTCCATCTCTATCCCTAACACTAGGGGGTGCCCTAGCTCACCCTGTTCCCCTGGTTACTTCTGAAGTTGAAGATGCCGGGGCCACGTATCCTGCCTTATCTCCTGAACGTGCCCTTCATCTGTATCCATCCCCCACCCCAGGAACAGGGGAGTAGCAGTGCACGGTAATACATCAACCAGACGAACAAGGTAACACGAACAGGGGAAATGGAAAATACAAAGCATAGAAATATACACTCGCATATAACAGAGGAATGCACCGGGAAGAGGAGGATGGGGTAAAACCAAAGTAGGAAAAGAAAGGGAATTATTACACTTACTAAACCAAGCAACAGTCACAGATAAACCCACCAAATGCCTCCTCAAATAACCACCAACTACTATCCTCCCAGCCATGCAGCATAAGCTAGCTCTGACTATGTGTGTCAGTCAGGACTCAGATTATATAGGGGATAGAAGTGGGTAACCGTGCTCAGCTAAGAGCCCTAGATCCCAGAGCTCTCAACATGGCAGGTTAACCCTAAATCCACCTAATCCCAGAAACTCAGCAGACCATGACAGAAAGTGCTTGCGAATGTGCAACAACATGTGCAGGGCAGTAGGCATCAATGGTTGCGTCGTTGACAAGGAGATTAGACCATAAGAAGAGGCGGTGCTGTTACCCACAGCCACTGATTGTGGACCCAGGCGTTCAGCCACGGGTGCTTTGATGAAAATTGCCTGAGCATGCTGGTAGTGGTCAGGCTCATAGTGGTCAGAATCACCTACTGATTTTGGTAGGGCACAGATTGCAACTGACCATTCTTTTATCGTTGCACTTTCTTTAAAACGAATCCTTGGCCTGTCAACTTTTTGTGTGGGTGCAGCCTTCTCCCTCTGGCCACCCCACTGCTTCTTCCTGCCTGTTGTGGTGCTGTGGATCCTTCCCGTTTGCACTGCTGTCATGGCTCTACATGTCACCTTCCCAGGTTGGGTCAGTGATTTCATTCTCCCCCACCTCATTTTTCACTTCCGCACACTGGTCCTTCTGACTTGTTGACTTAACATCACTTGTTGGCAACTGTGTCTCATCATCATCATCTACCTCTTGAGACACTAACTGCCGTTCCCCACCGTCATCTTCTTCTGACAGTGGCTGCTCAAAAATTTGGGCATCACTGCACATGATCTCCTCATGTCCCTCTTGAAACTTGCATGGTGAGAGGCCAGAATCAATAATTGGAAATGTAAAGAGCTCCTCTGAGTATCCGAGTGTGGGATCATTTGTCTCCTGTGACTCGCCATGCTGGGAGGAAGGAAGACTATGTGGTCCAGACTCTTGGCTAGTGAGACTGGACCGTGTGGAAGACAGGGTGGTGCTGGGAGACATACTTGAAGCTTTATAAGCCATCCAACCGACCACCTGTTTGCAGTGTTCTGGCTTCAAGAGAGGTATCCTGCCCCCCTGCAAATATGGAACAGGAAGTTAGATGAAAGTGTTTTTTGTGCTCCCACAGCAGGCACAGTTTCACTTGGCCCACTGCTTAGCCCTCTGTGTGCACCATCAGCAGCACATCCACTTCCCAGTCCCTTACCAAACACCTTGCACATTTTCAATGAAATATATAATACCGGTATATGTCTGCAAACTTTCCAGTATTAATAGGGAAAAGAAAATATGTAGCCCAAAAAGGACTTTTGTTTTTAGGTTGTAGCAGCAGTATACCTATGAACAGGTCTGCCATCAGGGCATTACTGCCCTTACTGCTGTATGGGGCCCTATGAGCAGCGGCATACAGGGGGGCCCGCAGGGCCCCGCCTCTTGTGCTTCTGCTCATCAGGCCCCATCGTGAACTAATGTGCTTTGTGCTGCGCAGCTCTGACTCCCTCTGCCCTCCCTGGACTTCTGGTCTGGTGTCGGCACGTACGCGATGATGTCATCGTGTATGCACCGACATGTATGAGGACACTGTGACCAGAAGCGGAGCTGCACCTGTTGGGGATCGCTTATGAGGTAAGTATGTAAAAGTTTTTTTTTCTTTATAAAATGAATTAAATGAGTGAGGAACGGATGAGAGGGGGCTGCACATGATTGAGGGGGGCTGCAAATGATGGAGGGGCCTGCAAATGATGAAGGGGCTGCAAATGATGGAGGGGGCTGCAAATGATGGAGGGGTCTGCAAATGGTTATGTCAGGGATGGGACGGGGACTTCACATGATGAAGTGGGGGAGGGTGACTGCACATGAACAAAAGGGGAGTGCACATGATGAATGAAGGGGGACTGCACATGATGAAGTGGGGGGAGAATGGGGACTGCAAATAATGAAGTGAGGGGGACAGGGACAGTGAATGATGAAGTGAGGGTGGAAGGGGGACTGCAAATGATGAAGTGAGGGGGAGGACAGCAAATGATGCCGTGTGGGGGAGGGGACTGCAAATGATGAAGTGAGGGGTGGATGGGGGACTGCAAATGATGAATTGAGGGTGAGGGATGGGAAACAGTTATTGAATTGAAGGTGGGGGATGGGGAGAGCAAATGAGAACCTGAGGGAGAGGAAATAATGAATTTTGAGGGTGGGGGAGTAAATGATGTTTTGAATGTGGGGGAGAGCAGTTGATAATGAATAGAGGGTAGGGGTGGGAGAGAGAAGACATGACAATGAATTTGGTTGGAAGTAGCATGTTAATTTATTATTTTGTGGAGTGGGAGGCACATAGTGGGGGGCGTTGAGGATGCAGTGACTGGTAATGAATTGGGGGAAAGAGTACAGGGGCTAATTAATGTATATATTAGGTGGGGAAAATGGCTATTTATAGTTGGTGGGGGTACAGTGGTGGATTATAATTTGCATTTGGAATGGTGAATTGCATAATAACTAATTATATATTAATGGTGGGTGGATGTCTGTATTCAGCTGTGTAGTGTAGAAGAAAGGGAAAAAGTGTGGAATGTGCTCTGGAATCAGTGCTCTAGGTAACTGTGTTATTTTATGCAGAGATGAGTCCTGGCTGAAAGAAATGATGGCGGTCTGCGCTTCATGAAAAAGAAAAGCAAAGATGAAGGACTTAGCGAGAGATGTCACTGGTGAGTCAGTGCGTTACTTGTACACTGACACTGTACACTATATACAGAGCTCCTGTGTATAATGTCACTGGTTATCACTGTATTACCTGTACACTGACACTATATACAGAGCTCCTATGTATAATGTCACCATTGATCATTGTACTTCTTGTACTCTGACATTATATACAGAGCTCCTGTGTATAATGTCACTGGTGATCACTGTATTACCTGTACACTATACACTATATACAGAGATCCTGTGTATTATGTTGCTGGTGATCACTGTATTACCTGTACACTGACACTATACACAGAGCTCCTGTGTATAATGTCACTGGTGATCACTATATTATCTGTACACTGATGCTATATACAGAGCTCCTGTGTGTAATCTTACTGGTAGTCAGTGTGTTACCTGTACACTGATGTTATACAGTATGTAGTATATACAGAGCTCCTCTGTATAATGTCACTGGCTATCACAGTATTTCCTGTCCACTGACACTATATACAGAGCTCCTGTGTATAATGTCACTGGTGGTCACTGTATTACCTGTACACTGACACTTTATACAGAGCTCTTGTGTATAATGTCACTGGTGATCACTGTATTTCCTGTACACTGACACTATACAGAGCTCCTGTGTATAATGTCACTGGTGATCACTGTATTACATGTACACTGACACTATATACAGAGCTTCTGTATATAATGTCACTGGTGATCACTGTATTACCTGTACACTGACACTATATACAGAGCTCCTGTGTATAAAGGCATTAGTATGGCATTTGTTTAATTAATGATCAATATTGTATAATTTGGTCACTATGTGGTGGTAATACATGGTCTGGTCATGGTGTGGCGGTATTTGTTCCCTGTTTGTGGTATTATTCGGTCACTATGTGGTGGTAATATGTGGTCTGGTCATGGTCTGATGGTATTTGTCCCTTGTATGTTGTATTAATGGTCATTCTAAAAAAATATATGTGACTCATTCCCTTTAAGAAAAATAAATAAAAATATACCTAAAAAGAGTATTGGATATTTTAAGGAATTTTTAGTAGTTTAGAGTCTACCTTGTCGTGGTGGCTGCTTAAAAATTCTTTTGGACAAAACAAAAGCTCCTGGCTATGCATGTGATCTGGTGTTTGATGGGAACTGTAAATATCAGTGGTGAGGACGTGGTGCAGAAGATGAGTTTTTCCAAGAGTGGAGCCTGGGCGGAGTCTCTAGGGGGCCCGAAAATTTTGCCAGTATGGGGCCCTGAAATTCCTAGTGGCATCCCTGCCTATGAAAGGACTGTAAGGCTATGCCTCTAATCCAATATTATCCCTCCTCCACCACTTATCCCTACACTAAATGCAGGTAACAGCGGTTTTACTAGAGAAAGGTCAGTATATAGCTCTGAAAAGGACTTTTATTTTAATGGTGCAGCAGTGGTATACAAGTACTGCCATAGCGATTAAACCCAGCCTATATGCCTGCTCTAATCTAAGCTCTCGCTCCTAGATCAACTCTCGCTGAAATGCTTCCAGAGAAGAGTGTGCTGAGCATCGCAAAACCGGGTGTAATATACCATGTATGGCAGGCAATCTGCGCATGTTTATTGGCTGTCCAACAGCTGCGAAACATGCAGGGTGGGGACTCGAACATGGAGCATGAGCATACCCGAGCATCGAGTATCGAGTAGTGAGCATGCTTGCTCATCACTAATGACAACCCATTGGCGAGTTTTGCAAAGAGCTCGCGATGACACAGCCTCTTGCATATCATGTTATCATATCCACAAGGGCATAATATCATGCTCTGATGGCCGACTTGTCTGGGTAAAACAATGCCTCATCGACTAGTCAAAAACCTAATTAACATATAAATCGTACAATTTATAAAGAGTTTTTTTAAACATGGATCTTGGTGTTAAACACTATACAGAGGGCTGAATAGGCAGGGCATTTAGCAACAAATAGTCTACTGCTGGTGGGTTAGAAGGCATGGGGAACCTGTCAATTTCCCTTTAAATGCAAGTTGCATGCAACCTATCTTCAATTTGGACATTTTTTACGGCTATAAAATAGTTATGCCACAGCAAGTCACAGACAAGTTGCACGGATGTTTTTGGTTGCGCGACTTGTCTGAGAGTTTTTATTGAGACTTGTCTGAAAGCCACAGCCTTATGCTTCTGCTCTTCCCTATATATAAGGTCTAACGGATAAATGTAGAGGTCATAGTGAAGAGTTTGAGCACATGTAGCTCTTGCAGATTTTCAATATTCTGCTAATACAATCCTGATACATGTAACATAGGGGGTAGTTCAAAAGGATCCGTCAGTAGCTCAAAAATTTGAGTTAAATGACTTTTAAAAATCTCTAAGCTTCCCGATTTTGGCACTTTTGTCCTTTTGTGCTGTGTGGCTTCATTGCAGAGCTATTCACATTTGTTTCTTCTGGACTTTAATATGTGAAATCTCTGCTTGTAGCGCAACTGGGCGTTTCTCCAGAGTCTTCTCTTCAGTCTTGCACCCTTTGCTTCCAGACACTGCTAATCACAATTTGGCAGCTGATCTTTCAGTCTTGCAGTCTCTGAAGCTGCTGAGCTGTGATTGGCAGCATCTGGGAGGGAGAGGTGAAGGCGCACGCCCCCAGAGAAGACTCTTGGGAGACGCCCAGTTGGACTACTAGCAGAAATTTCACATACTGGGCTCCAAATAAAAAAAAAAATTTCTCTGGAATGGAGTGATGCAGAACAAAACAGAAAAGAGCGGTAGAATCAAGGTAACTCAGGGATTTAGTTTTTACAAGTTATTTAACTCAATTTGTTTGATTAAGGTCCTCGTTAAGGGGATTACAGATCAAACACTATTATGGTGGCTCAGTGGTTAGCACTATTGCTTTGCAGCCCTTTTGTTTCATAATACATTTGTGAGGCATTCTTCCAGGCACTTTGTTTTGTTTTTCTTACTCTCCCAAAAGATACTGGTTATTACTAGTTATGTATACTGGTTATTTGGCTTCTGAAGAAATTGGTTCCATATCTACAGTATATGTCTGAAATATTGCAATTAAATTCTGACTGTAGAAATGGCAGTCCATGAGTTATGACTTATGAGTTATGGCAATCTCTGTACAGCACTGCCAGATATATCGGGGCTAGTATCAAATGCAACACTGACATTTCCATGGAGTAATAAATGGGTTGAGTAATTAAACAAATACACAAGGAAAGAGATGAATTGTTGAAAATCCAGCCCCTACCACATGTCATTCTTGTTTATTTAGCTTGGCTTTGGAGACATTATAGTTTCCTCCAGCATTTGTGTTTTATGTGTTTTGTGAAAAAATGATGCATAGTATTTACAAAATGTTTACAACAGAAAGTGCAGAAAGTGTGTGATCAACTCTAAAACCCTTTTATTTTAATCCGCAGATATACTGTAGGGTTAATCTACATTTTATTTTAATCTGCAGATATAAAGTTATTCAGGATTTTATTTTAATCTGAAGTTATAGGGTTAATCTACAGGTTAATAGCGTTACAAAGCTGGGAGAAAATTAATTGTATTCCTCCCAGAAGCCGCCGGCTTTCAGTCGTAGAGGTGTGTACAGAGAGACTTCAGTTACTGTTCACTATACTGTGAGCGGCAGCTGTAAGCACGTCTCGGCACTTTGTTTGACAGCTCAGGATGCAGTGCATCTGTGTAGACCCAGCTGCTAATCAAAATGCCTGGGTGCCTGAGCGGTGAATGTAACCTCTCCGGGCATGTCTCTATAACTGAAAGCCGGCGGGCTCTTGGGAGGGATAAAGTTAATTTTCTCCTGATAGCTGCACTTTCAGCATTGTAACACTATTACCATGCTGAATAACCCTATATCTGCAGTTTAATAGCATTTGGGGATACGATATGTTACTTTAAAGGGTGTTATTCAACCCTTTCATCTTGGTTTTGATTTATAGCAGAAACCACAAAGCATTGCTTTATTGACCATATGATGGACACCAGTGTCACATCATAGAGCCCATTGACATATCTGGATGTCTTTTTGGTATTTGTCTTTATGGATCTGGATAAATAGCTTTTAGTGTGCTGAACCCTCAGCGTTCTCCATTACTTAATGTTATAATAGGCATGAAAATTAAGGTTTCTACTGCTTTTGCACCGTCACACACTGTTTACGATCTAGCAGCGATGATGCAGAAGACAGATGTCACCAAGTGGTGCTATCCGAAATGCTTCTGGCACTAGGGAACAAACATGGAAAGGGGATAGATATCATGAGTATTATCCTGTAGGTTTCCCTACTGTTCTGGGTCACAAAGGAAGACTTAAGAGCGACATATTTTGTATCTATAAAATGAGCAGCATTAGTTATCGAAAAATTAAAATTGGCGCTAAACTTTTAAACAGTTTTTGATATGTTTAGTAATGTTGAGCTTGAACAAAGTGATGAATGGGCTCAATAGAAAGGAAGTGGGCCTAAACATTGCTTTGTGCTTGAAGATAAGCTGAATGTTTCTGCCCCTTGGATTGAGCTGGACAATCAGAGAAGCTACAACATATAACATTTTGAAAACACAAAAAAGCACAGTAAAAGCAAAAATACTCTGTTGCAAAAAAATATAACAGTAAACAGCAAGTGCCAATAAAAAAATGGAAAAACACAGGGTATTTGGTTAATATGTTTTTTTCAAAAAATATATATTAAGCCGCTCTACCAAACGTCAAGGTATACCCGTATTAGAGCAGTCCCTGACTAATGTATGTAATCCCTATCTGATGTATTTATAAACCTGGTCATTAGTATAATACCTGTATGAGCAGGATTCAGAAAGGTAATGTCCAATGTGGACACAGCATAGAATGGCTTATATGTGCACGGCTCATAAAGGAGGGGTGTTTCTGTTTTTAACATATAACATTTTGTAAACGTTTAGGTACCCATTAATTAATTAATTAAGGTGACTGATGTTAGTCCAAGTGCCACAGTATGAGAACAAAAAATGTAATCACTGATGACTTCAGAGGGCCAGTCATGGCATGCCGCAGAGCGATATAGACCTTGATTAAATCATTATTGTAAAGACATGCTACAGTAAAATTACCATAGTGAATTAAATAAGACAACAATGCCGAGATAGAATTCCAAGTAACATTTTCAGAAAGAGCTGTTTTAGTTTCATTCCTAATTTACTACATCATCTTTCTGTTGATGCGCGTCAGTAAACGAGCAAAGTACATTTTTTATATTTTGAAATCCACATGACAGTTGCTGCCTTGCCCTTCGGGGTTATCCTGCCCACACAACCTCTCACTAGCTCTGGTCTTATAATCTGGTTCTGCACTGGGGTCCTGGGTACAAATCGAATTAAGGACCATATCATCAAGTCTGTATGTTACCTCCCTGCTTGTAGGAGATTCCTATGTATCATGGGCGCCATCCATTCCTTATCCATTGTAAATAAACACAACAAAGCCAAGTCATACAAAAATTGCCTAATGCATTAATGTTCTGGGTTCATATCTAACCCAGGAGATTATCGGCATGGGGTTTATATATGCAAAGTAATGGAAATAGAACAGCAGAAAAATGAAAAAAAAAGTCATGAAATAGCTGCATCAGTAATTAAGGTGATATACAATGATATTTTTAGATATATTTGTAATTATTAGTCAATAATCGCAATTTCTTTTTCCTCAGTCACAGTCAGATGATGAAAATCTGCCATGTAATTTGGAGAAAGAAGACCACTCTTCCCCAAGCCCTCCCTCAACTCCATCTGTGTGCTCCCCACCATCTTCCTCTTCCTCTTCTGTCCCTTCAGATGGGAAGAACATCTGCTCCAGTTGTGGGTTGGAGATCCTAGACAGATACCTGCTCAAGGTACGGATTATGCACATTATTAAAACCACTGATCTTAAAAGTACAAAACGTCACATCTATCCCAAAATGGTATCATTAAAACCGTTGTCTCATTCCATACACTATGTGGTAAAATGAATAGTGTCATTCAAAAGCAGAACTTGTCCTGCTAAAAACAAGCCCTAACATGTCTATGTGGACAGAAAAAAATAAAGAGTTACGGCTCTGGTAAGAAGGGGAGGAAAAAACAAAAAAGCAAAAACAGAAATTGGCTGTGGCATGAAGGGGTTAAATCCACATCAGTTCTTTATTTTAGAAGATTACGAGATCCCCAGCTTGCAGGGTATCTTCACCCTGGAGGTCCCAGGCGGTAGATATTTTCGTCATGTTTCTTATCAAGATTTTACCTTTATATAGAGACAAACATTCATTCATTGGACCGATATTAAGTTGGAGGATTTCTTCCAGCCTTACAGTGATGTGAGTGAATGCATTATGTTTACCCCTTCACTACAACGTAGAAGAAATATCTTCCATAAATATCAGATAGATGCAAACCTCAATATTCATCACTAACCACTGACTCCAAAACATCTGACCAGGGGAAGCTTGTGCCTAGGAAACCGTGCTTCCTTACCTCTGTGTAAATGAATCTCAGTCTTGGTGTCTTTTTCCCAGAGCAAATTTCCTGTTGTTGTTACTTGTTCACTGCAGGATGCCCCTACTCCAATGGTGGTTGAAGTGATAGCGCTCTCAATTCCCCAGTTATAATTAGTTTATCTCTTGCCCAGCTATAATTGATTCCATATATTCAAGGGTGATATGCCCCCTCTCCGGAGATGTCTTATGGATTTTAATGTTTCTCTATGACACAGAGCAATGACAAAACGACTTGCTGTGCACATCTTCCATCTCTTGTAACTTCATTTAACGGCTTCAGACTTCAAAAGTAGTGAAGTAGCTAAAAGATGTGTCCTGTCAATTCTTCTGGTGGCTTCTGCTTAGAAGTTAAGGACTAAGCAGGCATGTGCCTGACACTGGTTATGGGAAATTGAGGCTGTACCTTGGTGGAGCCAGTGGCTGGTACTGATTATGGTGCATGTTGGCGCTCGGATTGGATCACAGTGCTTGGCACTTTTATGCGTTTTGTTTTTACGACATTGGCTGTGACTGGCAAGTTTGAGTGTCTTTGTACTCATCACATCCATACTCCTTTCTCTGTAAAAGTAAAGGACATATTGATTATGCCAAATGCTGGATCTGAAGGGATCTGAGCTAGGAAAAACAAATGGGGCAGATTTATCAAACCTGTCTAAAAGAAAAACTTTCTTTGTTGTCCTTAGCAACCACAGAGCAACTTTCCTTCTCCCACAGCAGTTTAAGAAATGAAAGCCGCTGATTGTTTGCAATGGCAGCTTTTCTTTCAGACGGTTATGATGGATCAGCTTTGCCTATGTTGTTCCTTTAAAGGCTATGACCAATTTCTTTTCATTGCCTCGAAAATCCACAATAGGTCTTTATTAAAAATGTCCTATTTTTTTTGTCACCCAAGCATCTCAGTAGTGATGAAGTACTGAAAAAAAACATTTTCGGTCATTCAAGTGAGCATATCATGCATATGTGTACTTTCTATGTCAAAATCAGATAGGGGTAACGTTTCTCCTTGCGGAGAGTGACATGTCAAGCTTGACATGCCAAGGTGAGGAGACTTTAAGCAGCAATGCTCCTCTGGAAAATATGCAAATTGTCTCTTCAGAGAGGAAGAGGACTCTGTGCCACCTATAGGAAGGACCCTTAGGATTGCTACTTCCTATAGGTGGCGCTAGAGTTCTAGTCCTCTTCCTCTAAGAAAAGACAATTTTCAAAATCAGATGGACCAACGTTGTCCAAGTCCAATAGGGCTGTTCAGATCACAGTTTTTTCTCATGGACCGAGTGTCCAAATTCTTTCGTATTTGGGAGGAGACTCACCTATTCACGTCTTTGGGTTCTCTAAAAAAGCAGGATCCCATACGGATTATTTGCATTGCATCTAAGTTTTAAGGGCACTTTGCAATTATTAACATAAGAAACTGTATTCGTACTTGTATGTTAATTAATCTATTAATGCTGATGTAAAAAACGAATATATGTAACCAGGATGTAAAAAAATTGACATATCGAAGACACGTGGAAGACACGCAGAACAGATGGAATATGGTTGTCAATACAGATGAAAAATGAAAATTTTCAATTTTTTCCTGGAAAAACATTACTCTGATCCCACAGTCATACTTTATTCCAACTTTCTTGCTACTGAATATATGTTGGGCACTGAATATATGATAGCAAAGCATGGAAGGACAGAGTAAAGAAAGTAGGTTTACAGGATCAGACTACAAAGGCTTTGTTTGTTGTCTGTTACCTTGGAGACTTGTAGAACTATTGAAAAGCTGTAGATACAAAAGGATAGGAATTTTTTACCACTGACTAAGTGCAAACTTGCTTTGTTTTTTTTTTCGATTTAGATGCACTGAACAAATAAAAATATGAAATGTGTACGTGGACTTTATGGTGGATAACTTTATCTACAGTGGTATAGTTTTATTAATAAGATTTGTCTTAAGTGCGGGCATCTGCTCCTCACAGCAAACGGGTATTCTGTAGAATATTATTGTTCCTGTGAATTAGTAATATTATTTGTGCAAGTTATTGTTATATTTATTATCAGCCAGGCCAAGACAGATTCTTTAATAAATAACCATATGTTAAGAAACATCTTTAAAGGACACACAGTCCTACGATTACTCGGCTAGGTTTTCTCTTTCTCGTACTTTTGATCATTTTTTTTTTTAAACAAAAATCAAAAGCATTTTGGACTTTCTTACAACACATGTGACTCATGTTATGACTTTCTCTGATAATTGCTGCAAAAGAGGAAACAGAGGGAGGGTAAAGCAGGCATGATGAAATGGCAGGTGACCTTCAACCCCTCCTGGTGACTGGCAATCACTTAAAAGGGATATGTTCTCCCGATACAAAGTACAGTTTATTTTCCATTACTGGTCACAATGTCCATATGGACATAGTTTAAGGTTTTCCAGTTCAGTTTTTTTTTTCTCAAGGAAACAAGTGCTCGTGCTGCTTATTTTACAATCTATTTACTCAATAAATACTTTTGCAATTCTCAATGTTTTCTTGTAAAATTCAGATTTACCAAATATCTTCTCGTTTGATCACATACAAGCTGGCTTATTACTTTTCCTAACCAACCATTATTTTTAATGACCCCCTTTGTGTGTTTTTAGTACGTTAATTATACGTAGCCTTGAAAAAATATTCATAATCCCGTGAACTTTGGATTTTATGTGATACCATCACTAAATAACAAGTATTTCTGAAGTGTAAAGGAAATGATACGAGGTTTTCTAATTATTTTAAAAATATAAAACTGATAATTGTGCCGTGTATTCGTATTCAGCCCCGAGTCAAACCTTTTTAGGACCACCGTTCGCTGCAATTACTGCTTCAGTCTTTTGGGGGGAAGCATCTACCAGCTTTGCACATCTAGAGGTGACATTTTTCCCTTACTTCTCTGCACACTCGCTCCGTGAGATTTGATGGAGACGTCTGTGATCAGCAATTTTCCAATCTTGTCCCAGATTCTCAATGTGATTTCAGTCTGGACTGTGGCTGGGCCGTTCACACACATGAATATGCTTTGATCTAAACCATCCATTGTAACCCTGGCTGGAGATTTAGGGTCGTTGTCCTGCTGGAAGGTGAAACCACACCCTTGTCTCAAGTCTTTTTCAACATCCCTTTAGTTTTCTCCAGGATTCAGGATTGCCCTGTATTTAGCTTCATTCATCTTCCCATTAACTGACCAGATTCCCTGTCCCTGCTGAGGAAAAGCCTTCTCACAGCATGTTGCTGCCACCACCATATGTGACGGTAGGGATGGTGTTTTCAAGGTGATGTGCAGTGTTAGTTTCTGCCACACATAGCATTTTACATTTAGCCCCAAAAGTTCTCCTTTGGTTTCATCTGACCAGAGCACCTTCTCCCACAAGCTCGCTGTGTCCACTACATGGCTTTTTGTAAACTGCAAACTGGAAATCTTATTGCTTGCTCTCAAGACAGGTTTTCTTCTTGCCACTCTTCTATAAAGGCCAGATTTGAGAAGTATACGACTAATAGTTGATCCGTGGACAGATTCTCCCACCTGAGCTATGAACCTCTGCAGCTCCTCCATTGTGGCCATGGGCTTCTTGGCTGCTTCTCTAATTAGTGCTCTCCTTGCTTGGGACATCAGTGTAGGTGGGCGACTATGTCTTGGTCGGTTTGCAGTTGTGCCATACTCCTTCCATTTTTGGATGATGGATTGAACAGCTCTCTGTGAGATGTTTAGAGTTTGTGCTTCACAAATACTTGCTACTTTGTGTTGGTATATCACATAAATGTTTTATCGAATTGCACTCGGACCATAAATACAAACATGTGCACAAGCCCTAATACAAATTCATAAAATATGCCAACAAACCCCATAAGAGTACTGACCATCAAAAATCAAAGCTCATACCAACCGTAAGACATGACTGCCAAACATCCCACTGTCCAGCACCCCAACGCGCTTTTCACGTGTTGCTTCCTCAGGAGATAAATAAAATAAAATAATTGGATTTATACTATTTTAATTATTATTCTATTACTGCAACTGCAGTAGATGTAGGTTTTCAATATTTTTGCAGGGTTTCTACATGATAAATGAAGCATCAAAATTAATAGACTGCCATGTAATGCTCAGATGTGCTGGGTCCTATAGAGCAAGAAACACCCTGTATACCCCTTTTCAACTTTGGCTAACAGGGTCCTAAACAGAAGACCCAATTCTATAACCACCATTTTTTTTTACTTCAGAATGATCTCTATATACTGCCAAATATTAAAAGTCCAGGAAAACCACATAGACAAGCTGTGATAGTGAATGACTTTTTCGGGTGCCTCCATTTTTCTTGGCGATAGTTTGAAATTTTAGAGTGAAAAGAAATTGGCTCATTTCTAACAATAAGTCAGATTCAAGTTGTGCTTCTTCCAGTACAGGTTGAAAACCTATCATGTGTGTAACGAATGGAAGCGGAGGCAGAGATGGTGAAGTTC
>VIAB01011226.1:68324-80096 GCA_009801035.1 Oophaga pumilio
ATTGTTGGGTACAGCCGGGACCAGCTGCTTGGAAAGCATTGCCAGACTAGGAATTTAAGCTTGAGGAGGACAATTTGCATATTCCAGGTGCCTTCTGGGAAAAGCGAAGAGTCTCCCTCAGCAAGAAGATTGTTGGGTAAAGTCGGGAACAGCTGCTTGGAAAGCATCGCCAAACCAGGGATTGAAGCTTGAGGAGACCAATTTGCATATTTCAGGTGCCTTCTGGGAGAAGAGAAGAGTCGCTCTCAGCAAGAAGATTGTTGGGTAAAGCCAGGACCAGCTGCTTGGAAAGCATCAACAAACCAGGCGCGCAAATATTTGCCTCTAGGACACTATTGCTAGAAAGCTTGGCTGATAGAGTAGACTACACAAGAAGGAAGACACACAGCAAGTCAGCAGGATCTAGAAGCAACATGGCAGATGTGACAACCTACATGGCGAGCTGGAACATGTGCTACATGTTCACAGATCGACCAGAAGAAGAATCTGACTTCACCTGCCAGAAGTGTAGACTAATGGCCATTTTATAATGAAAGGTGCAGGGTCTCGACGAAAGAATTACAACTCTGAAACTCAAAGAAATTGAAGACTTCCTAGACAGAACAGAAGCATCTCTACTGGTCACAGAAGGTGAAGAAAGTGTTAGAGAACCTCCAAAAGCAGACGAGTGGAAGCATGTGACCAAAAGAAACAAGAAGACCATGGAGACATTACCAACCACACAACTGAGAAACCAATACGAAGGCCTTGTGGAGGACAAAGATGGCACACTTAAGGATGAGGCACTACCAGCAAGCAAAGAAGAAAAGAGCACAAAGCAACACCCAGAAGTGACAACAAAAAGTATGGCCAAGAAGCGAAGAGTGGTAGTGGTGGGAGACTCACTACTGAGAGGCACAGAAGCAGCCATCTGCAGACCAGACATAACCGCAAGAGAAGTATGCTGACTCCCAGGTGCGAAGATCAAGGATGTGACTGATAGGATACCAAAGCTCATCAGTTCCAAGGACATCCACCTATTTCTTCTGATACATGTTGGCAACAATGGCACGGCAAGGAAGGACCTACCGACAATCTGCAAGGACTTTGAAGAGTTGGGGAAGAAAGTAAAGGAACTGGATGCACAGGTAGTTTTTTCTGCTATCCTTCCAGTAGACAGACATGGCACCAGGAGATAGAACAGGATCCTTGATGTGAACAACTGGCTAAGAAGATGGTGCAGACAACAAGGAATCTGATTACTCGACCACAGTTTGAATTACCTGTACGACGGACTCCTCAAAAGAGATGGACTACACCCCAACAAACCTGGGAAACACACATTTGCCAAGAGACTCGCTACACTCATCAGGAGGGTGTTAAACTAGAAAAAGAGTGGATGGGAAGAAAAACATTAGACAAGAACATGAAGCCAGAAAATATACTGATGAAGGATATGAGGTGCGGCAAAGAAGACCCAAGACAACATTCTCGGAAGGGAGGTAAGAAAATTTCAAAATCAATCCACAGGGAGGAGATTGGAACAAAACAAAATTCTCTAAACTGCATGCTCGTAAATGCCAGAAGCCTGACAAACAAGATGGAAGAACTAGAAGCAGAAATATCTATAGGTAACTATGACATAGTGGGAATAACTGAGACATGGTTAGATGAAAGTTATGACTGGGCAGATAACTTACTGGGTTAGAGTCTGTTTAGAAAGGATAGTAAAAATTGGAAAGAAGGAGGGGTTTGTCTTTATGTAAAATCATGTGTAAAGTCCACTTTAAGGGAGGACATTAACGAAGGGATTGAGGATGTCGAGTTCATATGGGTCGAAATACATGGAGGGAAAAATAGTAACAAAATTCTTATTGAGGTCTGTTACAAACCCCCAAATATAACAGAAATCATGGAAAGTGTACTACTAAGGCAGATAGATGAAGCTGCAACCCATAATGAGGTCCTTGTTATGGTGGACTTTAACTACCCGGATATTAACTGGGAAACAGAGACCTGCGAAACCCATAAAGACAACATGTTTCTGCTAATAACCAAGAAAAATTATCTTTCACAATTGGTGCAGAATCCAACCAGAGGAGCAGCACTTTTACACCTAATGCTATTTAATAGACCTGACAGAATAACAAATCTGCAGGTCGTCAGGCATCTAGCAAATAGCGACCACAATATTGTACAGTTTCACTTGTATTTCGCTAGGGGGACTTGCAAAGGAGTCATAAAAACAATGAACTTTAGGAAGGCAAAATTTGACCATCTTAGAGATGCCCTTAATCTGGTTGACTGGGACAAAATCCTCAGAAATAAGAATTCAGATAATAAATGGAAAATGTTTAAGAACATCCTAAATAGGCACTGTAAACGGTTTACATACCTTGTGGGAATAAAAGGACAAGAAATAGGAAAACCCAATGTGGCTAAACAAAGAAGTAAGATGGGCAATTACCAGTAAAAAGAAAGCATTTAAACTACTAAAGCAGGATGGCACCGTTGAAGCTCTAAAAAACTATAGGGAGAAAAATACTATATCTAAAACACTAAGTAAAGATGCCAAAAAGGAAACAGAGAAGCACATTGCTAAGGGTCGTAAAACTAATCCCAAACTGTCCTTCAACAATATCAATAGTAAAAGAATCAAATGTGAAAGTGTAGGCCCCTTAAAAGCTTGTGAGGAAAGAATGGTTGTAGATGACGAGGAAAAAGCTAATATATTAAACACCTTCTCCACTGTATTCACGGTGGAAAATAAAATTCTAGGTGAAATGCTGAGAGACAAAGAAAACCTTATATTAAGGGTCACCAATCTAACCCAGGAAGAGGTATGAAACCGGCTAAATAACAATAAAATAGATAAATCCCAGGGTCCGGATGGCATACACCCACGAGCACTAAGAGAACTAAGTAATGTAGTAGACAAACCATTATTTCTTATATTTAGGGACTCTATAGCAACGGGGTCTGTTCCACAGGACTGACGCATAGCAAATGTGGTACCAATATTCAAAAGGGGCTCTAAAAGTGAACCTGGAAATTATAGGCCAGTAAGCTTAACCTCTACTGTGGGTAAAATCCTGGAGGGTATTCTAAGAGATGCTATACTGGAGGATCTGAAGAAGAATAACCTCATGACCCAATATCAATGAGAGACCATTCCTGTCAGACTAATGATGAGTTTCTATGAAGAGGTAAGTGCCGGGCTGGACCAAAGGAACGCAGTGGACATGGTGTATATGGACTTCTCAAAAGCTTTTGACACGGTGCCACGGAAAAGGTTAATACATAAAATAAGAACAATGGAGATAGGGGAAAATATGTGTAAGTGGGTAAAGAGCTGGCTTAGGGATAGGAAACAAAGGGTGGTTATTAATTGAGCATACTCGGACTGGGTCGCGGTTAGCAGTGGGGACCGCAGAGGTCGGTGTTGGGGCCGCTTCTTTTTAACATATTTATTAATGACCTTGTAGGGGGCATACAGAGTAGAACTTCAATATTTGCAGATGACACTAAACTCTGCAGGGTAATCAATACAGAGGAGGACAACTTAATATTACAAGAGGATTTATGTAAACTAGAAGCTTGGGCTGATAAATGGCAAATGAGCTTTAATGGAGATAAATGTAAGGTCATGCACTTGGGCAGAACAAATAAGACGTATAATTATGTGCTTAATTGTAAAACACTAGGCAAAACTGTCACTGAAAAAGACTTGGTTGTATGGGTGGACGACAAACTCACATTTGGACAGCATCTGCAAAGAGTTTGTATGTTCTCCTCGTGTTTGCGAGGGTTTCCCCCCAACACTTATTTTTTTTACCCACACTCCAAAGACATACAGATAGTACATTTAGATTGTGTGTAACAATTATATGGGCACTACGGAATCTGATTGCGTGGTTTAATATGAAACTGAGCACTTCCTGCAATAGTAACGGAAACACAGCACAATATGTAATGATGCAAGTAAGCAAAAACTAACAGAGCACTTCCTGCTGTAGTAACGAATGCCCAACACAATATACAGTAAAGATGTATATCTTTGTACCGTGTTAGCCAGTAGATAGAAAAATATTTAGAGTTGAGAGTCCTCAGTGGTTGATACCTTTTAATGGCTAACTGAAAAGATGGTAACAAATTGCAAGCTTTCGAGACTACTACTTACGAGTAGTCTCGAAAGCTTGCAATTTGTTACCATCTTTTCAGTTAGCCATTAAAAGGTATCAACCACTGAGGACTCTCAACTCTAAATATTTTTCCAACACAATATAGAAATGTCCAGTGTAACTGAAGAGCTGGTTATGACTGCTAATATGAACCAGTCCAACAGTAATATGATGCAGGTGTGCAAAAGGCACTAAAAGTGGGAGTCCAGCTGTAAATATGAGAGTAAGCACACGGTACTTAATGTGGATGAGAGCTGTATGACAAAAAAGATATGCTACAAACAATTTCAAAATGAGATTTCTCCTACTGTATGACGTTAGTAACAGAAGAAATTATTATTTTTTGTGTGGATGAGGCCTGTATAACAGACTAAATGCTCCAAATAATTTCAAAATGAGATTTCGCCTACTGTATAACATTAGTCAAAGAAAAAAAAATGTTTTTTATTATGGATGAGGCCTGTATAATCTAGAAGATAGGCTCAAAACAATTTGAAACTCGGATCTCAGCTGTTGTATCACGTTTGTAAAAGATAAAAATAAAAAATTATTTAATGTGCAACAACTCTGCACACAGAACAAACTTACAATGTGGGATACGTCGGGATGTATCACGTTTTGCAACAGAAAAACATTTTCTCTTTTTTTCATCTGCATGAGCTCTGCAGACAGGTTTATTTCACTGCCACAAAATTACAATGTGGGATATGGCAGGCTGTATCATGTTTAGGAACAGAATTTTTTTTTTAATGTACGTGAGGTCTGAGATTGTGGATATTGACACAATCTTACCAGCTTCCACCATCATCTTCACAAGTTCTTTTGCTTTTGTCCTTGGGTTGATATGCACATGTCAGACCAAAGAACGTTCATCTCTGTGACACAGAACCAGTCTCATTAATAAGCGGTATGATGGCTGGACATTCCCATCTTGTTTGTACTTGCCTATAATTGTTTGTACAGATGAGCGAGGCACCTTCAGGTATCTTGAAATTGTATCCAAGGATGAACCAGACTTGTGCAAGTCCACAATTCTATTCCTGATGTCTTGGCTGATTTCTTTAGACTTTCCCATGATGCTACACAAAGAAGTAATGTGTTTCAGGTGTGCATTAAAATACATTCACAGGTATGTCTCTAATTAACTCAGATGTTGCCAAAAACATCAGAAGTTTCCAAAAACATGACATCATCAAATGGGCATTAAAATGCACTCACAGGTATGTCTCTAATTAACTCAGATGTTGCCAAAAACATCAGAAGTTTCCAAAAACATGACATCATCAAATGGGCAGTCCAGAATTATTTAAAGGCATAGTAATTAGTGATGAGCGAGTATACTCGTTGCTCGTTTTCCCGAGCACACACGGGTGATCTCCGAGTATTTAGAAGTGCTCGGATATTTAGTTTCTGTTGCCGTAGCTGCATGATTTGCAGCTATTTGACAGACTGAATACATGTGGGGATTCCTTAACAAACAGGCATTCCTCACAGGGGTGGACACTGACAGCTTGGGGCCCCTGTGCAAGAAATGTGTCTGGTCCCCCTTCCTTTTTATAGCCACAGGCACATACATGTATATATAGTATTACATAGTCTCCTTTATTATGTATATTGCCATCCCCTATTATACAGTGCCCTCTATTGTTATGTACAGTACCATCCCTTACATATTGGATTATATAGAGCCCTGTTTTTTATTATATACCGTCCTGTCTTGTTAGCTGTATAATGCAATGATGGCTGATGGAGCATGGGAAAGCTTCTTTTCTAGTGGAGGAGCTGATGGACTGGTAGTCTGGTCACCGGCTCCTCCATCAGCAGTTATTTTATATCTAAAAAGAGAGGGGACTATGTAATAAAAGAGGGCACTGTTAATAACAAAATTAACAAGAATACACTATGCAAGAGACAGCACTGTACATAACAGCAGAGGAAGCTATATAATAAGGGACGGCACCATATATAACTAGAGAGGATGGTACGTAATAAGGGATGGTGTTATACATAATAAAAGAGGAAACTATGTAACTAAGGATGGTCTAATACAGAATTAGTGAGAACACTATATACTAAGGGTCTGTGTTAGACATAAGTGCGTACACTATATAATAAGGGACTGTGTTAGACATAATACGTGATAATAATGTCTTCCTCCACCTCCCCCTGTTCCTAAGTCCATTATAAGTCCTTCCTCCCATCCCAATCCCCCACACCCCTCATTGTCCTCCTCCCCCGCAACCCATTATTGTCCTCTCCCCACCACATCATTGCCCTCTTTACCACCTCCATCATTGCCTTCTCCCCACCACTATCATTGCTTTCTCCCCTGCCACCACATCATTGCCCATTCCACCACCTCCATCATTTCCTCCTCCCCACCACCCTCATCATTGTCTCTCCCTCCATCTCTCCCATCATTGCCCATTCCACCATCTCCATCATTGCATTCTCCCCCACCACCTCCATCATCATTGTATTTTCCCCCACTATCCCATCATTGCCCTTTCCACCACCTCCATCATTGCCTTCTCCTCCACCAACCCCATCATTGCCTCCTTCCCCATCACTCCCATCATTGTCTTTTCCACTACCACGATCATTGCCTTCTCCCCACCATCATTGCCCTTTCCACCACTTCCATCATTTCCTCCTCCCCTACCATCCCCATCATTGCCTTCTCTCCATCACCCCCAACATTGCCTTCTCCATCACCCCATCATTGCCTTCTCCCCATCACCACCATTATGGCCTTCTCCCCATCACCCCCATCATGGCCTCCTCCCCATCATCCCCATCATTGCACTCTCCCCATCACCCCATCATTGCCTTCTCCCTATCATCCCTATCATGGCCTTCTCCATCATCAACATCATGGCCTTCTCCCCATCACCCCCATCATGGCCTTCTCCCCATCACCTCATCATTGCCCTCTCCCCATCATCCCCATCATTGCACTCTCCCCATCACCCCATCATTGCCTTCTCCCTATCATCCCTATCATGGCCTTCTCCATCATCAACATCATGGCCTTCTCCCCATCACCCCCATCATGGCCTTCTGCCCATCAATGCCTTCTCTCCATCACCCCCATCATGGCCTTCTCCCCATCATGGCCTTCTCCCCCTCACCCCCATCATTGCCCTCTCCATCACCCCAATCATGGCCTACATAGATTTCCTTTAAAACACAATTTTAATGATAAACTCTTAAAAAACACCTAACCCAGTGTAAAAAGTTTTAAATAGAACCATTCGATATAGAACCAATGATCAAACCATAAACTTCCTGCCACCACCCTACAATACACCTCGTCTTACTCCTTCCTTGCTGTGGAGGTTGGCAACCTAAGAAACGATTATTTGGTGCCCCCACTCAACGTGGACTGTCCCTCCCTTCCCTGATAATTCCCTATTAACATAGGTGGGAAAACAATATAGTGACAGTTAGAAATGAAAAGGATAGATCCATATAAAATCTATACATTGGTCTGAGGGTCTGGCAGCAAGCACAAAATCAATTATGCATAAAATGTCACAATAGTCGGCTCCCACAATGACTTAAGCAGACCTTCATACACTGATAATCAGCTAGCAAGGACTATATGATGATCCTCAATGCCAAAAACCATATACTAGACCCTAAAACAGCAATAATAAAGTCATAGCATAATAACACAATAGCGAGATCATGACATAATGAGGGCAAAGGACTTAGCATGAGTTGAAGGCACCCCGACGCATTTCCTTTTTGGCACGGTTCATCACGAGGATAAGATGGAATAGATGCCGGATACCATAATGATGATTGGTATGCCCGGCGGTCAAAAACAAGGAACTTAAATAACCCCTGCTTAATCCCAGTGCCATTATCGGCCACGCCTCCTCAATAGCATGCGGTAATACTCCTGGGTCATAAAAGTAAATCATGCCCCCTCCCTAACCTACCGCTTCATATCGGTGTGCGTTCCACAATCGATCCTGTGCATTCCACACATCGCCGCATGAGCCGGCAGGGCACGCACTGATTACACAAGGAGCATCATTTCCGGTTACAAGGGGTCCTGCACTCCATTCATGTGCGTTCCAGATGGCTCATGCACAATACACACTTATTCCCCATCACTGAATCCTTGTGATTACCGGTTTAAGATAAAATGCTTCTCAGCATGTCATGTAACATTATATCACATTATTTTCTCAGGCGCGCAAATCACTTAAAGACTATACATAATCTGATGGAGCATGATTTAAGATAGAATAAATATATATAAATGACCAAAAATAATAACAATAAAAACCCCCCACAACTGGGGACATTACATGTAAAAGTATGTAGCTTAAAGGCACATCCATAAACAGGGTTGAAGCCAAAACAGGGTTTCCTTACCAAAGCAACAACCTATATGAAGCAGGCATAGGATAGACACTCATTTAACCCTTTCGGGGCGAGGGACTGTAATCTAAATATCCATTCCGCCTCTCGTTTCTCTATAGTCCTATCCAGATCCCCTCCTCTAATTTTCGGTTTGACCAATTCTATCATACCAAAGGTGATTTCCTTAAGGCATCCGCTACGTACCTCATTCATGTGGCGAGCCACCGGTGTGTCCCGTTTGTTTTGGATATCACATAAGTGTTCGCCCACCCTCACCCTCAGTTCTATTACGGTCTTGCAAACATAGTCCATGGGACATGTACAGGTGGCCTTATAAACAAGGCCCATTGACCTGCAATTCCCAAAATCCCTAATAGTGAATTTTCTCCCATTTGCTGAGCTACTGAAAATTTTACCTTGAAACATGTGCCCACATCTTGAACAATTCCCACATTTAAAAAACCCCAAAGGTTTTCTCTCAAGCCAGGTCCCTGCTTCTTTTGGCCTCTGATACAGACTGTGGACTAGCTGGTCACCAATTGACCTCCCTCTCATATAAGTGACACTCGGTCTTGGGGGCACAAATTTTCTGAGGTTAGGGTCTGCTCATAAAACCCCCCAATGTTTCTTTAAGATTTGTAATACTCTTTCAGATTGTCCATCATATGTCCCAATCAGCCTCACCATGTCACTATCTTGATTTTTAGTATCTGTTTTACTTAAGAGGGATTGTCTATCAGCAAAAAGAGCTTCATTAAAAGGACCGTCTAGGACATCACAGTGATAATCCCTTGCCCTGAATCCGTCATACAGATCACTAGCCTGTCTCCTGAATGTACCCAAGTCTGAACAGTTCCTTCTGATACGCAAGAACTGTCCTTTGGGTATCCCCCTCTTAAGTGGGGTAGGATGGTGACTTGTCCACCTCAGGAGATTATTGATAGATGTGGGCTTGCGGTACGTACAGGTTCTAATGCTCCCATCAGGTTCCTTAGATATAGTCAGATCTAGAAAATTTATACTTCTATCATGGTGTTCTGATGTGAACTTCAGTCCTTTATTGTTCACATTTTTGGTCTCAACAAAAAGGCGGAATTCAGCCTCTGGGCCAGGCCAAAAAACCAAGATGTCATCAATATATCTGGCCCACAGGCTGATGTACTTATTCTACCATTCCTCACCCTCCCCAAAGATATGGGTTTCCTCCCACCAGCAAAAGGAAGATGTTCGCATACATGGGAGCACAAGGGCTCCTCATCGCGGTACCCCTGAGATGGTGGAAGTACTTTCCATCAAAGAGGAAATAGTTGTGTGTGAGACAGAAAAATAGAAGTTTCTCGACAAAAACATTATAACTCCGACATTCAGTCGCTCTGGTCTGTAGAAAGTGGTTGATGGCTTTCATCCCACATGCGTGGGGTTTACTGCTGTATAGTGCATCCACGTCAATGGAGGCCACCAATGTGTCTGCACCAACAGTGATCCCCTCTAACAGACTCAGAAGGTGTGAAGTATCGCGAACATAAGAGGGAAGTGATATCACAAAGAGTCTGAGTACCTTATCAAGGTAAATGCCACTATTCTGTGTCAATGAATCAATCCCAGCCACAATCGGTCATCCCTTCAAAGGTACCAGACCTTTGTGAACCTTAGGAAGGGCATAGAAAGTTGGTATAGTGGGATTAGTTGGTTGTAGAAATTTCCACTCATTCACTGATAGCAAGCCCTCCTCCCTTGCTTCACCCAAAATTCTCACTAGACCCTCCTGGTAAGTAGAAGTAGGGTCACCCCTTAATTTCTCATATGTGCCAGGTTCGAATAGCAATGCTCGGCACATTTCCAAATACGTATGATGATCCATAAGTACCAGGTTGCCGCCCTTGTCTGAGGGTTTTATGATAATATTACAGTTCTTTTCTAGCTTCTGAAGTGACTTTTTTTCATTATCAGACAGATTTGATATATGTCGGTTAACAGAGCATGGAATCTTACACAAATCCGCCTCCACCAATTTGATAAAGATATCTACACTGGTAATGTCACTGATCATCCTGGTACTTTTACTTTTAAGAGATGTAAAGGGGCCCTTCACTCTTTCCTGTTCATTCTCCCTCAGTAGGTCTGTCAAGGCTTGTAGCCCATCCATATCTTCTTCTGACAGTCCAAGTTTTTTACATTGTTCAAGGTCATGTCTTTGCAAAAATAGTTTCCATTTTAGATTTCGTCCAAATAGATTAAGATCTTTAACCCATCTAAAGCAATTAAACGGACCTGTCGTCACAAAATGTTATCCCTTTTGTAAAACAGCAAAAGCATCATTGGTCCAAACATAGGAAGATAAATTTATAATCTGGCCTTGACCTATAGCGGTCTTTTTCTCAGATCATACACCAATTGCAGACCCCGATCCAAAAAAGAGGACTGCGTAGATGATGACAAGGAGGATTCTTCCCCAGTATTCCCCTGGGTTCCCCTCCTGCTTCCCCTTTGCTTGTATTGATCCCTGGAACCACGCCATTTACCTCTCATATGTCTGCCCCTACCCCGGTAATTAGTGAAATTGTCTGTACTTTCTGTGTCTGATGTATCAATATCAGATGAAGATATCTCACTGACAGTTTTTGGATGATAATTGTACGCCCTATTTTCTTTAAACTCACCAATATCCCGCAAAAACTGATTGTGTTTTCGGTCTTTCAGATTAGACTGAAACTTTTCAACAGACGTTTGTAAAATATTCTCTCGTCTAACAAAATCGGGGTCAGACTTATATTTTTGAACTTTTTCAATCAGGCCATTCAGTTTCTTAGTTGACTCCTCGAATAGCTTTTGTTCCTCAGCAAGGATAAGTAGCATAAAGCGAATTGAGGATTCGATAGATTCTTTGGTCCAGGCTGCAAGCAGGCTGGGATTAGAGGTTTGTGGTGACGGCTGTATACCAATACGTAACCCCTTGGGGACAATCTTATTCTTAATGTAATTCTCCAAACCTTTAATTTCCCACCACGATTTTATATTTTCTTTAAAGGCCAGATATAATTCTTTGAACAATGTTCTCAATGAGGGATTATCAGCACTCTCTAGGGATATTGAATTACGGTAGTTGAAAACATCTGATTGGCATCCTGTGCCTTTTTTGGAAGTGCACTGAGTAGCAGGGTGGTTTGCTGTTAAAGGAGGAAAAAAAAAATATCTCTTTAAATCTTCTGCTTCAGCAAGTGTGAGCGAGCTGAGT
>VIAB01011228.1:45905-62382 GCA_009801035.1 Oophaga pumilio
ATATATATAGTCATAATTTAGAAGTACATTAGAGAATCTTCTTTTCCATATCAGGGTAATGTAGTGATTTACTAGCAGCTAATAGGGAATATCACATTCCGCCATATAACGAGTAACCCCCGGTATATTCTGGTGATTATCATTGTACACCAGGATCATACAATCAATGTAAAGGGCAATAAAGTCATATTTAAAATAATAATACAAACCAAACTTTTATATATTGGATGAAAGCCTTAATGGATACCAACTGGTACATTTAGGGATTATTATTTTATTTATTAGGATGATAAAATCTATATACATAATGGGAAAATGACCTGAGTTACATAATAGTCATTAAAAGGGAAGTTAGGAGAAAACAATCTATGTACACTACTGCCATATTCTCTATATATCATTTGTTTGGATATTATAGTAGGTTCTCTATCTGGCAGTGATGGAAGCAGCAGATTTTTCCATGTATACAAAGCATTCACAGCAGGCAGAAACCATAAACTGTGCAATACCAGTATGGGAACGATCGTGCATATTTGCATCACATATACTCAGTAGTCAGCTGCTACAATAAATGTATATGCTCATAGCTGGAAGGAAAATTGTCAGTAGTAGGACATGCACACAGTCATCACAATCCCCACTGCGTGCAAAAAGTATACAGCAAGGGAGCCATTACAATCAATAGATGGAATATATAGCGCCTATATAGACTAAATCCACAACGAAAGAAGCAATGTCTATCCAGGACATCTATAACCAGGGATCATGGACCTTACAGACCTAATTGTCGCATTTCATGCCAGCAATGTGTTGCATTTACTATGCAAACAAAAGTGTAATTTTTTTTTATTGTCATGCAATGCAATTTTTTTCTTTTTAATGTCATGCAATTTGTAAGTATCTGTTGGCATGTTGTAGGATTTACCCCTGGCACCCAGGGGGTTAAGGATCCACCTTACCTTGTCAGCAGTGGAAGCAGATGAGCCCGCAGCCTGAATCTCTTAAATGGGCGGCGCTGGGTGACTGGGACTCTTGGCCCAAGCTGCTGAAAGGCTGGTCAGGGGCGTGGGTTTTCCCTCCAGCAGCACCAAAACATAGCAAAAAAAAGAAAAAAAAAGAAAAAAAGGGCTCAGTGACATGCACTTGAGATAAGGGCAATTAGTTTCCCAGTGAGCCTCCTCCTGAGCAGACAAGAGCGATCAAAGGGTTCCTGCCTTCCTCTGCTGCACCATGATGCCCCCCTGCTCCCATCCTCTGGAGGTCTACCTGCTGCTCTCATTACTGATGGTCAGGATCCCAAGGGGCTCAGCTGCCCCTCAAATTGGGGAAAGGAAACTCTTCCCTGCCTCCAGGTCCTCAGGTGTGAAAGGAAGGACATTGATTCTCCTTGATGTCAACACCAAAACTCCTATCAGGACTGTGAGTGAGAACTTTCTCTCTGTTCAGCTGGACCCTTCTATCATCCGTGATGGCTGGTTGGACTTTCTAAGGTAAGCCCCACCACAATGCTGGCAGCAGAGAAGAGATTCATGTCATGCTATGAAATCGATACTTCTATTTCTAAACTATTTTTCCCCTCTTTCCTTTTTTTTTGTTCTGTAAGCATGTTCTAATGGAGAACAGAACTGGTTTCCATTAAGATGCACATGTTTGCAATGTAAAAAGCATTTCAGAAATTTATCAGTTATGACTGAAAATAACCCTTCTTGCTTGCACATAAGAAGCAATTAGGCATCTTGTAACTTTGCCCAGAAGATGACTTTTAGGGGACAGGGGCCACAGAAGTGGTCAGTAAATCTGGTGCTGTCTAGAAGTAGTGGTAACAGAGCCTGAGAGCCTCCACACACTGCTCAGCTCCTCAGAACTCTGAGATCCTGTCTTTTCTCTGGCTCCATAAATAAATATTAGAAGCCAAAATCTCTCTCTCTCCACTATTGTTTCTGAGGCAACTGCACAAAACATGTGAACTGTAAAACCAGTTTAAAGTCACTTTGATCATTAAAGTTCCTCTGGTATATAAAATCATACAGGCAGCAGAATGTGTTCACTCTTCAAGTCTGTGATGGGAGCCATTACTGGAACCTGCACACTGCTACAAATGCATCAGCAGAATTCTTCATCTAATTTGATCCATGACTTGCTGCAGATTACACATGAATGACTGGGCTGCGCCTGCAAGTGGGAATGTTCACTCAGATATTAGATATAATCCATTGAGTGTGAGGGGAATGTCTGATTTATAGTTATTTTATTATATGCAGTGTTATTTCATTCACTACTGTTTTTTTTCATAATATATTTATGTAAAATTGCAACATAAGAATTTAATGTTTTTTTCTTAGAAAGTCATAATGTAACATAAGTCATGAAATTGGGATTAATATATAGGCAGATCGATATGAGAGAGGGAGATAGATATAAAGATGGATAGAGATAGAAAGAAAGAAATATACAAAGATAGATAGATAGATAGATAGATAGATAGATAGATAGATAGATAGATAGATAGATCTATAGATAGATATGAGAGAGGGAGATAGATATAAAGATGGATAGAGATAGAAAGAAAGAAAGAAATATACAATGATAGATAGATAGATAGATTTATAGATAGATATAAGAGAGGGAGATAGATATAAAGATGGATAGAGATAGATAGAAAGAAAGAACTATATATACAAAGAGAGATGGATAGATCTATAGATAGATAGATAGATCTATAAATAGATAGATACAAAGATACCATGCCACATGAGCTGATTAAAGTCCCCTTTATTTTTGGTACTAGTGGAGCGCTGCCTACTTTTTTCTTTTTTATATACTTTGCAAAATTGGATATTTTGCTTGGGAGGCCTTGCACCCACCATTCCTGTGGTGTTCGTTTTTCCTATCTAGATGCAAAGATGGATAGATACTTAGATATATAGATACATAGATGGATAAATGGATAGCTAGATAGATGATGGATACATAGATAAAGGGTATATAGATATTACACATGTAACTTTTCTCATAAACGGATATAGGCTATGTTCACACGTTGCGGTTTTTGCTGCATTTTTTTGTCTGCAGTCAAAGAAACTGCTACAAAAAGAAGGTTTTGCTCTGTATTTTCTTTGTTTTTGTGTTTAGGGCCTCCCAAATAATCGTGATGCAAATTCCTTAAGGTTTTTGCACTAAAAATGCAGCAAAACCTGATAGCTGCGTTTTTTGCTGCGATTTTGCACTTACTCATTGTGTCATATGGGTGAAAAAACGCTGAAAATATGCTGAGAGAAGTGACATGGTGCCGTTTTCAAAAACGCCGCAGTTTTCAAAAACGCCACAATTTTCCAAATCAGGCAGGACAATAAAACCAATGTGTGTACATGAGATTTCGGAAATCTTATAGACTTTCCTGGTACACTAAAACACAGCTTAAAATTTGTATTTAAAAAATGCAGCCAAAACGCAACCTGTGAACATAGCCTGACAGTGCAAATTATACAAAATTGGTATTTATGTATGTTCATGCAAGATAGATAGATCAAAAGATAGATAAATAAATCTTAAAACAGACATTCAAAATAAGTGATAAAAATAGTGGTGAGTTTCTTTATTGACCATATGTGAATGCCATATTATTTTGATAGATAGAAAGATAGATAGATAAATAGATAGTTAGATAGATAATAGAGATAGATAATAGATAGATAGATAAATAATAGATAGATAATAGATATATAATAGATAGATAGATATTAGATAGATAGATAGATAGATAATAGAGAGATACAGTAGATAGATAATAGATAGATAATAGATAGATAGATAGATGATAGATCGATAGATAATAGATAGAGAGATAGATAATAGATAGATAATAGATAGATAATAGGTAGATAGATGATAGATAGATAGATAGATAGTAGAGAAATGAACAGGTGATAGACATTTGATACAAATATACATTTTCTCATTAAGTCATTTGCTGTGACAAAGTCATGACAAATTGGGATGTGTATGTGTACTAATGCAAGATAGGTAGAAAAATAAATAAGAAAAGCGACTTGACAAAGGTTCACATTTTGAAATGTCACCACAATGGGCCATTAAAAATCTCTTTGTACACTAATTTTTATTGTGCTTCCTCTAGTTGCTTTCATATCTGGATGGTTTGGATGTTGTCAGCGAGGATCTACACACTCATCACATAGTGCTGCTATATCCTCTTTTATTAAATGATAAATAGATTGATATGATATAAATAGTTAGATGTGAGATAGATGAAAGACGTATGATAGAGAGATAGATAGATGTGAAATATATACACAGGATATACATATTAGATAGCTATATAGATAGTGATGGCTACAGAGATAGAGATTAGAAAGATAAACAGATAGAGATATGAGTTACATAATATCCAGTATATGTGAATATTAGGATACATAAATATATATTACATTCTTTAATAGATCCCATTTATTTATGTTACATCATATTGATCCAGACATGCACACATTCCTACTATCAATTCACTTGGTGATCTTTTTTTTTCCCCTTTAAATGATGGGAAATTTTCAACCCTTTGCATTTACATCAGCAATTTTTAAATAACGTTTCTAATATGATTTTGGTAAAAAAAAGAGATCCCATCTAAAGGGCAGAAATTGATGACAAAGCCTTCTCTTGAGTTCTATAGAAATGAATGGGATTTGCTTATAGACCCATTTTAAATAATTAGCAAGCTGATATAAACTGGTTTTATGTCATCCTTGAGTAGTACAAACTGCTACAATCTTTTCTGGCTACGAAAAAGTATTGGATGGTATTTGGAAAATCATAGTCCATGCAAAAATTATTAGAAAACTAGAAGAGCCAGTGAGATTCCTTTCCTTGCACAGATATCTGAATGATCAGACTAATATCAATCAATTGGAGCGTGTAAATGGTTATTGATCTAATCAAAAACCGTCTCAGAAAATTTATCTGCCGCACTTAATAATTTGTCTGATATTCCAACCATAGTAATTATATCTTGTCAACAGCATCTGAAAGATCACAGCGCTATAAGTAGAATGGTTTAATCATAATGAATGAGGAAGGTGAGAATTGGTTTCATCCTAAGAGAATATCTGTGGGTGTGTATGGCCAACTCAGACCAATTTCATCATCTGTAAGATCTGTGTGATGGATCGAAAAAATCTGTGTTTGTAAACCAAGATTAAGGATGCAAAAACTTCTTAAGGATAATCTATTCCTCAGCATTCAACCATAAATAATGGAGAATATCCGCTGAAGAAGTATGCTCAAAAAATGCAGATGCTCAGCCAAAACGTTGCACGAGAACTACCAATACAGAAAGAATTGTTTCTGTACATACTGGGTACATTTTGCTTTCTATACAAATATGGGGACATATAGTATCAGATGGTGACTCCACATGCCATGTAATTCTCCACTTCTATCCTCATATAGCTAGCAATCAGAAAAGACCTGACACCATGTGTGATATTATCTTTTTGTTGTACACATTAATATCCCAATTATGTAGCTAATGTGCTTCTAATCTTACATTCCTCAAACTTAAAATTTGCAAAATATTGTTTGTTACAGTCAGGACTAGGCAAATCTCAAAAGATACATAGCCAAAGCACCCAAAAACTGCTTATTGGCCAGTCACATTCGGAGTTTTTCTCCATTGCATGCTATGAATATTATTACTACTTCCCAGAGATGACCGAATCTTTCGAAATTTAAATTTGCCAGCAAATTTTACCCCAAAAATGAATTCTCAGCAAATCACATGTACTCTGATTTCCCTGAAAAGATGGGTGTAACACGCTCTGGTCTCTTAGGACTGTATCCAACCTTTTTAACAAAAATGCAGCCATTATAATGTCAACGTGACTTCCACATAAATGGCAGGGGGTAAACGGATGGTAACTGTTCTTCACTGCCGTGCTGTCACACTATCTGTACAGTTTATTCAGAGTTCTTTGGCTTTTTCTCCATACATCTATTGCTAAACTGTGAGCTGTGACATCCTCCCACTAAACAAATTCACCCCAAAATTGTTGCAGCCCTGCATTCTCTGCCTCAGCTTTTATTTATTTGATAGGCAGTGCTATACTATGTGATGAGCTATACTATAATCATGGCCAAAAGTGTGGGCATCCTTGAAATTGTTCCAGAAAATTAAGTATTTCTCCCAGAAAATTATTGCAATTGCATGTTTATTTCATTTGTGTGTATCTGAACAACACAAAAAAAGTAGAAAAAAGGCAAATTGGACATAATTTCACACAATCCAAAAAATGGACCGGACAAAATTGTTGTCACCCTCAGCTTAATATTTGGCTGCACACCCTTTGGAATAAATAACTGCAATCAATCACTTCCTATAACCATCAGTATGCTTCTTTTACCTCTCATCTGTAATTTTGGAACACTCTTCTCTTCTCTTCTCACTGCTCCAGTTCTCTCATATGTGAAGGCACCGTCTCCCAACAGCAATTTTAAGATCTCTCCACAGGTGTTCAATGGGATTTGGATCTGGACTCATTGCTGGCCACTTCAGAACTCTCCAGCACTTTGTTTCCATCTATTTCTGGGTGATTTTTGAAGTATGTTTGGGGGCATTGTCCTTCTGGAAGACTCATGACCTATTACACAAACCCAGCTTTCTGACATTGGGCACTACATTGCGATCCAAAATCCTTTGGTGATCTTCAGATTTCAAGATGCCAGAGGCAGCAAAACAACTGCAAAGCATCTCCACCATATTTGACTGTAGGTACTGTGTTCTTTTCTTTGTAGGCCTCATTCCATTGTCGGTAAACAGTAGAATGATGTGATTTACCAAAAAGCTCTATCTTGGTCTAATCTGTCCACAAGATGCTTTTACAGAAGGATTTTGGCTTACGTATATTTTGGCAAACTGCAGTCTAGATTTTTTATGTCTCTGTGTCAGCAGTGGGGTCCTCCTGGGTCTTCTGCCATAGCATTTCATTTCATTCAAATGTTGATGGATAGTTCTCGCTGACACTAATGTACCCTGAGCCTTCAGGATAGCTCGAATTTCTTTGAAACTTGATTGGGTCTGCTTATCCCCCATTCGGACTATCCTGTGTTGCAAACTTTCATCAATTTTTCTCTACTGTCCACGTCCAGGGACATTAGCTACAGTGCCATGACAAAGTAACATCAAGATCTCTGGAGATGGACTTGTAACCTTGAGATTGTTGATATTTTTCAACAATTTTGGTTCTCTTCTCTTTCTGTTCTCCATGCGTAGTGTGGCACACACAGAAACTCAATGCACAGATTGAGTCAGCTTTTCCCCTTTTTTTCTGGTTTCAGGTGTGATTTTCATATTGCCCACACCTGTTATTTGCCACAGGTGAGTTTCAACGAGCATCACATGCTTGAAACAAAGTTGTTTACCCACAATTTTGGAAAGATGCCAACAATTTTCTTTGGCCCATTTTGGGGATTTTGTATGAAATTATGTCCAATTTGCCTTTTTCTCTGTGTTTTTTGTGTTGTTCTAATATACACAAAGGAAATAAACATGTGTAACAAAACATGTGTAATTGCGATAATAATGTTCTGGGAGAAATACTTAATTTTATGGCACAATTTCAAGGGTGACAACACTTTCGACCATGACTGTATATGATGTGATAGCTGCAAGACATTATTGGGAAGTCTGCTTGGTAGTGCCTGAGGTCATTTGAGCTTTCCCTGGCTGATGCAATCTTCTGCATTGTGTAAGATAAAAGCGGTCAATTTTCGCTATTTACATTAATTTAAAACCCATATTGTTCAAATTCACCAGGTCCAGCGAATTTACAAAAATTCTACAAGAATTTGATTTCTATCTATCTATCTATCTATCTATCTATCTATCTATCTATCTATCTATCTATCTATCTATCTATCTATCTATCTATCTATCTATCTCTATTAATTATCTATCTATCTATCTATCTATCTATCTATCTATCTATCTATCTATCTATCTATTTTTTTTCACATATGTAGCTGATAAATGTAATTTAACGGTCATTGCAAATACAATTGGGTGGATCTACTAAAGCTATTTAATATACAGACATCATTAGTTTAGACCAGGAAGCCTAAATACGCAGCACATTTATCACCGGGGCCCAAACTGGATAATACATTTAGTGCATTTTAAACTTTGTTGATGTGGCTGATTATTTACTGATGTACCTTTTGTGCAGACACTTTGTATGTATTTATGTTTATATGCTATTGATTAATTATATATTATTATTGCTCTACTTCATATAAACATAGTACCTTGTGACCCATACTAGCTACTTTGGGGTTTCACTGTGGCTCATCCACGAATTTCAGCCTTTGTCTTTACTGGTGAAATCATTGACATGTCATTGTTTTTAATATTTATAGTTCAATAAAGTTTGTAAAAGTTTAATTAATAATTTATTTACCATACTTTGTCCTTTTTTGTCAGTTACATTTTAAATTTTAGTCTAACTTTATAAGACTTTTTTTTTTTTTGGATTTTTCTTGGATTCCTTTGCAGAAAAAAAATGTAAAACAATATTTTGTCTCATCTTAAGTGAAAACCCCCTAATCATGCTAGAAAATTGTAACAGATGAACCCTTAAGCAGAGTGGCATATTTTTGGGGTACATTTACTCTTTAAACCCAGTGTGACATTATTGGCCAGAAAATGTGTCAGATATTGATGCATTTCATGACAAACACACTAGTAAATTTTCTCCAGTTTTGCAGAAAGTTTGACAACTATTTGAGCCAAGTGACCAAAAACACTTTTCTCTAAATGTAATTTCTTTCAAATTGTGGTTAATAAGTAGAAGAAAAAATCTGTTCTAAACAGCTGGAATAAGTGTTATTCTCTCATCATCTTCCTTTTGTCAGCAGTGGACATCAAACTGATTTCTACCGTATATATAATGCAAGTAAATCCCATTATCATACATCTATCATAATTCTGATCACTGAGAAATATTATTTACTTCTTGTGATACTTTGTTTCTCATCCTTAAAACGTTCTATTCTGCAATCATTTTTATTGATACACGTGTGTTCTACGGGTAGAGAAATACATTGTACGTTTTTGTAGATATTGTGTCCTAGTCCTTTAAAGTTTTGCAAATGTGATACAATTTCGGTATTATGTTGTTGTATTGTAAGATGATAAATGCATTTGGAGGTTTCATTTTTGATGATTGCTTTGTTTTGCATTGTATGTCTAGAAATTCAATACATTTATTATGCTTGCTTATATAGCGCCATCATATTATGTAGCGCTGTACAGACTTTGTCATCACTCACTGTATCCATAGGGTGTTTACAATTTAAACTCATTATTATTATGTGTTTTTTGGAGTGTGGGTAGAATTGGAGTATCCAGAGATTACATTGGGAGAACATGCAAACTCCGTGCAGATATGCAATACATTTATTATGCTTGCTTATATACCGCCATCATATTATGTAGCGCTGTACAGACTTTGTCATCACTCACTGTATCCATAGGGTGTTTACAATTTAAACTCCTTATTATTTTGTGTTTTTTGGAGTGTGGGTAGAATTGGAGTATCCAGAGATTACATTGGGAGAACATGCAAACTCCGTGCAGATATTGCCATTAGTTGGATCTGAACCCAGGACCCCATTACTGCAAAGTTACATTGTTGCAACCATTGCATCATCATGGTCAGAAGGATATATTAAGCTGAGAATTATTGTCATGAACTGAAAGCAGAAGCAGTATTTAAGGGGTCCTGCACACAGACATATTACAATTGTGTGTTGTATAGCTACTGCACCATGTTGTACCTCTTTATGCCTCACATTTTATATGGAAGCCACGAGAAACAGAATCATAGCATGTTCTAATGCATGATATATTATGGACTTATTCTTCCCTTGAATTATTTCTTCCGAAGGATAATATGGTACTTTATAGCGACACTGTACCTACCTTTATTAATAGAGATCACACTCCAAAGAGCTAATACTAATCATCAACCATCAAGAAAATCATTAAGACTGTAACACTGAAACAGTTTATTTAGTTTATTTTACTTTTTTCTCAGTTTTTTCATGAATGATCATCGTATTAATAAGAGAGAAAAAAGTACATGTGTAGCCACAAATGTGAATTCTATTTACACGAGTGGGAACCAGTTTTCACATTATTGGGAACCAATTTCTAATATCTTTATACATATGCTATCTAATGACCCTGATGACCTGATATTGGAAAACATTGAATCGGTGACAGTCTTCTATAGCTAGGTTTAGTCCTTAGAATAAGTGAGTACTGTCTGGACCTATTTTAAGTCCTCTTTATTCTTTATACTATAATGATATTTGCATTTCTTTGACAAATCCCATTCTTTTTTTATGTGATGCAAACCAATACATTAATTTGTATCGTGTGTTAAATTATATTTAGTTGCAATTGTGGTTTTTTTGTCCATAAATCCATACACACTATATAACTCCCAAACTCTTCCCGTAAAAGACAAGAAGATGTCAAGAAAAGGGAATTGTACTAAAGCATATTTTATACTTATTTCATGTCATATTATGGAATATTTGTAACAATATATGTAGGAAAATGCAGATGAAAATAGACACAAAAATTCAAACAAAAACAACACAAAGCTCAGAAAATAAACTTCTCACATTCCGGACATACAGTAAATAGTGAACTGGTTACATTTGCAAATTCATGTCTGTTTTCTCACAATGAATATGAAGCCTTAAACCAATGACAAAGTGCTCACATGTCATACATAACACCAACTTTTTTCATGTAGCATAAAAAGGATTTATCATGATGGATCTTAATCATTTCTACGATGCAACACGCAGCAAAAGTTCTAAAATTTGCAATAATCTAGACACTATGTTCACAACACTTTTGTTTAGTGTATAAACCAAGAAAAGCTCCCGATGTGTATACCAAAAATATACCTTGAGAAATCCCCTTAACCACAATGGGAACAGAGCCTAATGCAGAATCTGTAACGGGGTCCCCGACTATCTGACGTGCCAGTAATAATACTGAAACCCTTATGTGGGCAGAGACCCCTGCACAATAATAGAAACGCAACACAATACTAGTATGAACAAGCCATTGATCTAGTGATTATTGATTTAGAACATTTTTTTGGGTGGACACTAAAGCGGTACAAGAACATTCCTTCTTTGGGGAGTTTTTGGAGGAGGTTTTCATTTCATTTCATGAAATGTTTACTGAATTGGGTTTTTTATGTGTTTTGAGTTATGTTTCCAGCGGTGTCTTTTTCAAGTGAAATCCATCTGATTCGCCTGAAAACGTTCCGCAAAAGTTTCTCATAAAATGGATATAGTGCACAGCAATGTGAAAACAACATTACTGTTTACAGTACATGTTCCATCTTATGTCATATGAACACAGGGCCATTTACACGCCGTCATTTGCGTCATGACACGGCATCATTTACTCACCATTGCAGCCGCCAAGTTTTTCCAGGCGAAGCTGCTTTAGTGAAACGTCAGCGGTCATTTTCTTCAGGCGGTTTTGCCATCGTTCTTGCGGTGGCTCCATCAACGTCTTTTCAACTATACTGTTCAGCGTTTTCCGAACCGTGAAGCGGTTAAAAGAAGTGCCATTAGCCGGAACATTTTTTTTTGAAGCTGCTGATCATTTTGTGGCTCTTTTTGATGCGGAATCCACCTGAAAAAGATGTCATGTGCCCTAAGGGGAGTTTTTTTTTTTCTTAAGCGTTTCTTGCAGCCTTTGATTGGACGGTGCTTAGTTTAGAGCAGATTCTATCAGGCGCCACTTCAAAGAATTGACATGCACTTTCTGTTTTTCACACAAGGTGTTATTCAAAACCTGAAGCAGAACAAAAACTCTTCAAAAGAGTGAACATGTGAACAGCAAAGTGGTGTTAGAAATAAAGTCTTTCAATAATTTTTAGGAGTTTTATAAAACTGATCTGCTCCTCAAAACCCTTGAAAGAACTCTGTGTGTACATCGCCGTAGAGGTTATCTGGATCATGTACGTGTTAGCTGTTACAGCTTGCTTGATTTAGGTCACATAGTATGGCGCATTTACAGATTCTTATCACATTAGGTTACAAATACGTGGCATATGGCCATTTCGTTCCATATGTCACGTCTATGACCTAACAAATCTTAAACTTATGTGTTAACCACCAAGAGAATCTCACATGAAAGCTTTATTGTCAAGCAAGTGAACATTGTGCGCAGACTACAATTCTCTCTATATTTATTTGTAAGTGATTTCCCCCGTATACAGTTACCGAGCAGTCGTATAACCAGACAAGGTTTCTACGTGGAGATACCTTATCTTATTAAATCTTAAATAGAATATATGTTCTTAATAAATAGAATGTATTTTCTTTTCTTCCTAGCTCCAAAAGGCTCGTGACTCTTGCCCGAGGTCTGGCGCCTGCGTACTTGAGATTTGGTGGCAGAAGAACTGATTTCTTACAGTTTCAAAACATCAAGAACCCAGCAAAAAATAGAGGACCTGGTCCTGACGACTATCTGAAGAACTATGAGGATGGTAAGTTTTTTTTAAAGGGGTTTTGCCACCTAAGTCACTTAGGTCATATCCACAGGAAATGCTCTTTATTTCGGACGGTTGTGGGTTCTTTCCCTAGGATGTCAACTTATTGCAAGAATGGTATTTTTGCTAGAGGGTTTAATTAAAAACGTTGAACCATTTAGCTTCTATAACCTCTAGGTATCACAGCATATAGCAGTACATAGCAGTCTGCATAATGATTTCCCAGTGTATCCATCAGCGAGCTCGCTCTGACAGTTTGTAACTCTTGTCTCTCCTCCCCTCAATCATCATCTAAGACATTTAAGGCACTATACCTGGGAGATACCAGCTGTGATACAACCCCTTCTGAATCCCTGTGTTCCCCCAGTAAAATAATAACACCTATACTCACCTCTGGTGCCGACATGGGTTCCAGTGGTGTCGGTATTGACTTTCCCAGGGATTGCATGACATTGTTGTGTCACGCTATCCATTTGGCTTCACTCTCCATTCCAACAAATCAAGACATTCGGAAGAAGTGAGAGATCAACCTCAGCTCTCGCTTTCTATGGATGTCACTTACGTCTAAAGAAGAGGGAAGTGAAGCCAGCGCTGATTGGCCACAGGGATTGCGTGACATAACAATTTCATGCAATACCAGGTAAAGTCAATGCCGACAGTACTAGAATGGCGCCTGCACCACAGGAGAATATAGGTGTTATTATTTTACTGGGGATAGGGATTCAGAAGGGTTTGTCTGAGTATTGGACAATCCCTTTAAGCCCTGAATGTAATTTTGTCATTCATTCGAAAGGTCAAAATTCCCTATTTTAAAATTAATTAATGTGAGTAATTTTTTTTTGGTTTATAATTTTTGTCCAGCATGGAATGTTATGAAACTTTGCAAATCACTTTATTAGGGAATTTGTTTTCATTCCTTTAAAAAAACAATTGCATGTAAGTAACTTCCAAACCCCGGCTTTTCCTCAGTCTGTATGCCTCCTTCCGTTGCACTGATATCAGGTTGTACTCATTTGGAGTACAGATGATGACAGTGAAAGTCTCAGCTCAGCTCCTGTGTCTCACTAACTCTAGGGATAAGCTGCTTCAAGAGATTGTTCTGATACACCCAACACTCAGAGGAGGAGACAGCGGTTGATCCTTTCACTAAGTAAAAGCAAAACCCATGTACCCCAAAAACGTAAAAATGTAAGCTTGATTCCTAAGAAAAACAAACCCTCATACAGGTACATCAAGAGAAATAAAAAAGTTATGTGTCTCATGAAATGGCGTCACAAACCAATTTTTTTTTAGAATTCCAAGATTTTTTCACTATTTAATTAATAAAAATAAGTTATAAGTTTAGTATTGCCGTAATACTACTATCCCGGAGAATCATGTTGCCAGTTAAAATTTACAATGGACGCCATTAAAACAAAAAAAAACAATGGCAATTTTTTTTTTTTTTGCAACTTCACCACAGTTGGATTTTTTCCCATTTTCCTTTACATTGTATGAATAAAATGAATAGTGTCTCTCAATACTACAACTTATACCCGTAAAAAAAGAAGCCCTCATTGTCAATATAGCGGGTAGAAACCAGCCGCACTTGAGGTGAATGGTGGTTTCTCGCTATGGAAGAGATGTGTAAATCACCAAAGTAGCGCCATATCCTCAAACTATATTTTCTCTGAAACTCCATAGTGTTTCAGAGAAAATATACTTGGCTGCAATTGTGTAGCGAGCCTCTGATTCATGCTGCTCATGGTTTGGTTAAGCTCTTCCCAAACCTCAGAATTCAGTACAATAGTGGCTGCTGGATTCGCATAAAGTGAATTGCACAAAATTCTAATTTTTCTTAATTTTGGGAACGTCTCAATTTGATTAGTTTAGAATTGATTTGATTATCTCTTCTGGCCATAAATGCTCTTGGAAGATAGTTCTGGAGAAGAGAGATAAGAGTTAACAGTCCCTGATGTTAGACGATCTCAATGGAGAATCCACTGGTAACTCATTCTGCAGTCTGCTATGCACTGTCGTCCATAGAGGCTGTAGAAGCCAAACAGTTCAAAATTGTTAAAAAAAAACCTATTGAATTTATTTTTTAAAATGCTTGCATAAAACTAAAACAAAAATGTCCATATTCTTGTAAGATGTGGCCAAGGATTGCATACTTGACATATGTTTTGTCTTCTACTTGTGTACTAAATACTTGTCAAAAGTTAGGACTCATTCACATGCCAGATTTTAACGTACGAGCGCTATCGGTGGTTTTCACGGTTAGCATTGGTACCTGCGATAGTGTATGGGGTCATTCACATCTCTGTGACTGAGAGGTCCGCTGAAAATCATGGAGACAAGTCCGATTTTGATCTGAGGGTCGGATCAAAATCGACGATGCAAGTCAATGGGTCCATGAAAAAAAAAAGGATTGAACTTAGATAATATTCAGATGCGGTACGAAGAGAAGGTGGAGAGTCTTTTTTTTAAAAATAATTTCTCCGTACACAAGAAAAACGGATGGCACTCATAGCATACTGTGATCAAGATATAATCAGAAAAATTGGTCTGTTTTTTCTCATACGTGGAAAATACCCAATGTGTGAATGAGCGCTTAGAAAAAGAGCTGCTAATGGGAATCCAGCCTATTATGTAAATGTTCTGGGGGCGTTCGTATTGTTTCTTCTTTTTATAGCTAAAACCAGATGTGTTTCTCAGTAAGGAAAAGTAGAATATTAATATCTAAATATTATCAAGAAGTTTCTGCATCTTTATACATCGCTACTTTGCTCTTCTCACCACTGTATCTCTTTGGGAGAGCGAGGCATGAGCCATATTTTGCACATTAGCTGACAATGTACGTTATTGTTGGTGCTTCTCCGCTTTACTTTACTTTTATCTCTTTTATTTGGTGAAATATGCTTTCTTCATTTGTATCTTCATGTGCACGGGTTGCAACAAAGGAAAGTAGCAGCCTCTCACCATGAACCTTTCTGCAGAACTTGTTAGTACGGCTCTGAAGTTTTCATCACCTAAATCTGGAACAGAGCTTCAGCAACTGTGCCGGGGAGAACAGGGGGAGGGCACATGTGGTGCGTATTTAGGAATCAGTAAATCAAAAAAGGTGTGGTAGGGGTTATTTCCTGCCCCACAAATATAGAATTATTGTTTACTACAAAAATCCCCTCAAATTTATAGCAGGTTTCCTCTAGGTATAACTCCAACCACAAATTATCTGTCCACACTTCTAGTCTGCTAAGGGTTATGCCGAAATCAATCTTTAGGGCTTCACTGCTGAGGCGAATACAGATTTTCTTTTTCATCTTGACAGCTAAGTTCACCTAGATGCTACATTTTACAGCTGAGATTATGTGGCCCCCGGGGGGCTGTGGTCATTTAATGCATTTAAATCCAGTATTCACCTGTTGTTTCTCAGTTCAGAGCTTCTAAACTGCTTTTTTAGGAACATGTTAAAGGAAAGGTTTCATATTGACCTATTGCTTAAATTAAGTTTTTATGTTAAATTACATTTTTTAGATTTTTATATATGATTTTTTTTTAAATTAGAAATCTTCAATGTTTACACTGGTCACTACTAGGCCTAATACTAGTATTCATACCTCCTGTTATTTTCAACAACCACAGCGACATAGGCAGCAATAGACCATGACTTATTGACTTCTACAGGGGATCTTTCTAGGCATGCTTTTATCTGGGCATAGGTAATTGTGCAAGAAGAGGGAGGAGGCGAGCTGTGACTTCACCTATGGTGAATGGTGGATCCTGTGTTATCTGCAGTATATAGAGGTGTTATCAGTCATTGTACAGGGGGAGGAGAGCTGTGATATCACCTATTTTGAATGGTGGATCCTATGTTAAGCCCCCGTCTCACATAGCGAGATCGC
>VIAB01011230.1:39859-55949 GCA_009801035.1 Oophaga pumilio
AGCACCACCATTCTTCAAAGCTGTGCTCACGTTCATATTTCTCTATCGAGCTGAAGAACAGTCTTTCTTACATGTCGGGAGAGCTGACAGGTTCTTTTTAATTTTACTTTGTTTAAATCTTTAAAAATTGAGCTAATCAGCACTGTAAGGTATTGAGGACAACAGAACAATTGGGGTTACCGAGAAATTCTGACAAACCAAAGATGAAAGCTATAATGTACGTTGAGACATTTTTATTCCTTTTTTTCCCTTAAATAATAATTTTAAATTTATTTTTGATTTTTTAGCTTATAATAATGATTTTTTTTTTAATAGTGTATTCCCATTTTGTAAACTGTTGGCATATTATTAGGACGTGCCTTCATGTTATCTTCATGAGATCTTGGACCCCTCGCTGATCCTAAGAATGAAAGAATCGCCCTTTCTGTGTTTTCCCTGCACAGTGGCACCTGTTCACTCATATGGGGCCACTTTGCAGTTTTTTGTATAGCAGGAGGCCAGAGCGACCCTCTGCACAGAAAAAATAGTGAAGAGACCAGTAGCAACATCATTTCAGGATCAGTGTGTGTGACAGAGTTCAGATCGGCACCGATCCTAAAGTAATGGCATATCCGAGGCCATCGCTTTTAAAGATCAGAAATTGATTTAAATTTTTCCCATTATTTACAATGTTTTATGACAAACTGTATGTATAGAATATATAATATACGCAGCGCTAGGTTTGGTCTTATTAATTAGAGACTTGTTTATTACAGATCGAAAACCAAAAAGTGATACTACGTGACCAAAATCCGCAAAATAAAGTTGTTCCTGGCCCCCCGGGAGTTGTAGATAAAAAGACCCCCACCGCCAGTGCCGTGGCTGCTAATAAACCAGTCTCCATTCACAGGTGCGTGGTTGAGTGCCGAGTCTTTTCATTCCCCCTCTAATCCTTTATCCTTATGGTTGCGGCTCAGATCTTCACGCTGGTTAATCCTCTCTACTCCATCGTGGACTGAAATGAGTTTAGGTTTTACAGCTGAGTCTTTAAAGGTGACCGCACATGTAGCGATTTGTGATACGCAGCCGGGAACCCTGCGGCAAAAACCACTTGCGGGTTCCGGATACGTGGCATGTACAGGTAAAAGACGTAGTCATTGTGCACTTTAGTTCTAGGCTTCACAGGAAAAAAAGCCATTTTTACAGTCGCCCAAATGTCAGAAATAATTCAGTATTTTCTCATATGTGCAGACTGTATTGATCTATGTGAGCTGTAAATAAAGAATTGGGAATAATAGGGTTCAGTATAAAACTCAACCCAATTTTGGGTCATTTTCCAATTCCACAATCTTCAAATTTCTTTAAAGGGAATCTGTCACCCCATTTTTTGTATATAAGCTGCAGAAACCGCCATCAGGGGCTTATCTACAGCATTCTGTAACGCTGTAGATAATCCCACGATGTAACCTGAAAGATAAGAAAAACGAGTTATATTATACTCACCCTGGGGGCGGTCCGATGCGGTCCGGTCCGATGGGTGTCGCAGGTCCGGGTGCGGCGCCTCCCATCTTCTAACGATGACGTCCTCCTCCTTGCTTCTGTCGCACTCCTGCGCAATCGTACTTTATCTGCCCTGGTGAGGGCAGAGCAGAGTACTGTAGTGCGCAGGCGCCAGGAAAGGTCAGAGAGGCCCAGCTCCTGCGCACTACAGTACTCTGCGGATAAAGTACGCCTGCGCAGGAGCGCAACAGAAGCAAGGAGATGGACGTCATCGCTAGAAGATGGGAGGCGCTGGCCCCGGACCTGCGACGCCCATCGGACTGGACCACCCCCTGGGTGAGTATAATATAACTCGTTTTCTTATCTTTCAGGTTACATCGGGGGGCTTATCTACAGCATTACAGAATACTGTAGATAAGCCCCTGATGACGTTGGCTGCAGCTTATATACAAAAAAAAGGGGTAACAGATTCCCTTTAAAGGGATTTTCCAGTTTCGGAAAAAAAAACTTTTTTCAGCTGCAAAATCCCACCTATTCCACCCAAAATGTCACCCTTTCCTTTTCATATTTCCCAGTTTTACCGTAATTGTTCTATCAAAATAAATACAGTATGAGTAAAGAAATCTTCTGTGTGTCTCAGGAGCTTAGCCTTTCCCCCCCACCCTGTCCACTATCCTGTGTCTGGCTGTAAGACAACAGGCTACAGCAGGAGCCTCTCACCTCTGCCCTGTCTACTATCCTGTGTCTGGCTGTATGACAGCTGGCTGCAGCAGGAGCCTCTCCCCTCTGCCGTGTACTGGCTGTAAGACAACTGGTTGCAGCAGGAGCCTCTCCCCTCTGCCGTGTACTGGCTGTAAGACAACTGGCTGCAGCAGGAGCCTCTCCCCTATCTGCAGGTCAACACAAAGATTAACCTCGATTGTTAGTACTTATATGTGACCATCATTCTATTCACTTCTAAGAGTTTATGGGTGTAGTGCGCATGCGTGACCATGGCTCCCAATAGACAGTGAATGGAACAGTGATCACGCATGCACACTACGGCTTCATTCAAGCATTCTTGTAATCAGTGGGGGCCCAGGCGATCAGACTCCAGGTGTCACGACGTATAACAGATATATTCTATGATAGTAACATATATCTGATGTGACAACATTCTATATTTCATATTATAGAAAATATCAACATGTATACGTAGAATCTGCCAGCAATGTCTTACCTGACATAATATCCAATGTATTGTGGGTCTATACTGTGCACGTGAAACGCTGTCTCAGGATGGAGGTGGACCGGGGTCTATGCTGACCCTGAACTGGGGTCCTGACTAGTCCCTCTACCTGGAGGTACTGTTAATGGTACAGAGGTCCAGGCCGCCAGCGTAACCCTGTCTCCTGTTGATCCCTGACCACTGTAATCTAGTCCTGAGAAGGACCCTGATTACCACCACAGGGAATGGGCAGGTAACAGCTTACACACAGTCAAATACAAACGAGACAGACAAGGGGTAAAGAAAACACTGCCTTGCATACAAAACTTCCACTACAGAGGAACACAAAAGGTTAAGAAGATAAACAATAAGCGAGGAGAGGAAAAACCACAACAGGCACTCTTAGCTTAAGTCTTCTCAGAAACGATCCGCTCTGCTGGTCTGAATGAATGCTTTCACCGGCAACTTCCCCAGCAGACCAGCAGGTATATGAAGGAAGCTAATTAACAAAACATCAATCGCAGCTGGGCGAGGCTGGTCAGTCCAGCATCGAGAGAGAAAGAATTAACTCCCTCAGTGCTGAAAAACACCCAGCACCAGAAACTCAGCTGTGCGAAGTCAGGGTGTGCAATCGCGACGATCTCCGCCGCGACACACCCGTGACACCAGGTCATCATACATTTATACCTTATTCTTTGGCTAGGTAATAAGAGTATTTTTTTATAGTATAATCCTTAAACGTTTTTAAATAGGAGCAGTGTAATGCATCATTTCACCAGCACTGGCACTTCAGGGGAATAAACACCTGCTGCCTGGTTTTTACTCAGTCAATCACTGAGTTTCACAGCACTCAGCACAGTTCAGAGCATTAAAATAGGGGGCTGATATTTGTAGGTTTCTTTGAAAATGATATCTAAGCTTGACTTAAGGCACCAACTCGTATTAGGCTAAAGTCAGCTGAATCCCGCCAATATTGGGGGATCGGCCGGTGGTCTAATGTGTATAGGGCTCTCTCTAGTCTCCCACCACTGATCTTGTTGGGGGAGAGAACTATTAGTTTTCCAATGGCCATTTCTTTTGTTCTCTATGGTGAGAAGCCACTGCCAGATATGTCTGGCGGCGGCTCTCTTATAGAGAACACAGGAGCGCTCTGCCGATAGAGTGCTCCTGTGTATGGATTAGTCAGGGAAGATGGGTGACCGCCGGACAACCCATGTGGGATCCATAAGAATATTCTTATGTTCTCTTGGAAATTGACATCTTGTATCTTTAATTATGCTTCCTGAGCAAATCCGGAGGCAAAATCTTTTCCCTAAAGACTTGCTAAAGCAAATCCTGGCGCTCGTGATTGAAAATTTGTGCCAAAAACCCTAATGAAGTTTTCTTTGTTTTAGTTGACACAGTGGGGGTGACAATGAAAGCCATTATTGCGTCCTTAGGATTGAGAAGTGCTCGGGGCATGCAATTTCTTCCCTCCCTAATTAAGCAGTTTTCAGAGGTTTCGCCACTAAATTATTCTTTTAAAGTAAATAATGGCAGTATAATGGATTGGTGTAACCCATCTGACCTCATCGTGTAGTATGGAAAGTTATATTAATGTTGGCAAGAGGATAGAGGCAAAAACACTGGGGTGTGTAGGGACACGTCCACATTGACGAGGAGAATGAAAACAGTTCAGCTGTCAGTTTCTGAATATATTTCCAGAGGAACGGCGTAAAGCAGAGTTCTAAAACGGGCATGTCAGGAATGGAGAGTGTGTTGTGCCTCCTGTGAGTCCCGTGCTGTTCACATAGAAGACCAGGAAAGCTGCACTTCCACCAGTTATAGTGACTAGTTGTCTCGTGCCATGTAGTCCTTCATAAGCTCTGTGTAACCACGCCCCTGCCATTGATTGGAAGCTTTCTGTCTACGCACAGTATACACAGAAAGCAGCCAATCAGTGGTGTGGGCGGGGTTATACAGAGCTCAGCATTAAGAGAACTGCTAGATCCTCAACAGAGAAAACTGTGTTTTTATCAAAACTGCTGCAAGTAGCCCAATAAGTAATATATCCCTGGAATCGGGGTCTCTTCCCCTACAACATGATGCTCTCATAGCAGAGCAAAAATCCGGGTGACAGACTCCCTTTAATAATAATTGCTGATGATTTCAATTTTTTTTTTTCTACAGCTGGCAGGACATAGTTAACAAAGTGAACGCCCGTATAACCGAAGTAGAGAACAAAAACCGGATCAGTAATGTGCTTATGAAATCTGTCACCCATCATGTTAATGTTCCAATTGGGAAGAGGGAACCTGCGTTACCACAAGAGAGCGACCACAAAATGGAAGCAGATGATGAGCTGCAGATGGGTGAGTGATGATTTACACACAAGTCAGGGAAATGGAAAAACGCTATGGGACCCTTTATTATCTATGAGCAACTACAAGTCTGGATTTGATATCATATATTTAAAATTTGATGCAAATTGTTTAGATTATTAATTAAGGGAATGTATACAAGACACAAGCTTTACCCCTGAGGAAGCCACGATACGTGGAGATACGCGTAGAGACACTCTTGTGTTTTCTTCTCAATGGTAGTTCTGGTTATTGCTATTCTGTCTTCTATATTGTGCCCTGCCGCCCCGATTCTTCACATTTGTTTGCACATTATAATGTACTAGATGGAGGTCCGATGCTATCGCTTCGGTAGGGCGGTAATGTCACGATGGGGGCAGGCTTTGCAATCTTGAGAATCTCTCCCCCCAATGTGCTCACCCACCTATCCACTCTCTCTTTCCCCATGTGCTGACTTCTCCCCTCTGTGCTCTCTTCTTTGACCTGTCTACCCCATGTGCTCGTCTCAGCTCCAAAATTCAAAGATGTGTGTAGTGGTGCGTACGGTGTATACAGCCTGTGTGTGGTGCGTACAGCGTATACCTTGTGTGTGTGTGGTGCGTATGGCGTATACAATGTGTGTGTGGTGCGTACTTCATATACAGTGTGTGTGTGTGTGTGTGGTGCGCACGGCGTATACAGTGTGTGTGTGTATGGCGTATACAGTGTGTGTGTGGTGCATACGGCTTATACAGTGTGTGTGTGTTGTGCATACGACGCATACAGTGTGTGTGGTGTGTACGGCGTATACTGTGTGTGTGGTGCGTACAGCGTATACAGTGTGTGTGCTGCGTGCAGCGTATATAGTGTGTGTGTGTGGTGTACGGCATATACAGTGGGTGTGTGTGTGGTGTGTACGGCGTATAGTGTGTGTGTGTGGTGCGTATGGCTTATACAGAGTGTGTGTAGTGGTGCGTACGTGTATACAGTATGTGTGGTGCATATGGCGTATACAGTGTGTGTGTTGTGTGGTACGTATTTCATATACAGTGAGTGTGTGGTGCGTACGGCGTATACAGTGTGTGTGTGCGGCGTATACAGTGTGTGTTGTGCGTACAGCGCATACAGTGTGTGTGTGGTACCTACTTCATATACAGTGAGTGTGTTGTGTGTGCGGCGTATACAGTGTGTGGTGCATACGGCGTATACAGTGTGTTGTGCGTACGGCGTATACAATGTGTGTGAGTGCGGTGTGTACGGCGTATACTGTGTGTGTGTGGTGAGTACGGCGTATACAGTGTGTGTGGTGCATATGGCATATACAGTGTGTGGTGCGTACATCATATACAGTGTGTGTGGTGCGTACAGCGTATATAGTGTGTGTGTGGTGTATATGGCGTATACAGTGGGTGTGTGTGGTGCATACAGCATATACAATGTGTGTGTAGTGCGTATGGCGTATACAGTATGTGTTTGTGTGTGTGGTGCATACGGCGTATACAGTGTGTGTGGTGCGTACGGCATATACAGTGTGTGTGTGTGGTGCGTATGTCATATACAGTGTGTGTTTGTGTGTGTGTGTGTGGTGCGTATGTCATATACAGTGTGTGTTTGTGTGTGTGTGTGGTGCGTACGGCGTATAGAGTGTGTGTGTGTGTGTGTGGTGCGATGTTGTTCCGCTGGTGGTACCGCGCAAGAGGCTGGTACCACCAGCAGTTTCCATATTGAGACACCCATCACTTGGGTGTCCCAATATGGTGGTGAGTGAACTTCCGGCTCTTGGAATTCTGGGATCCGGAAACATCTGGACGGAACAGGATGTGAAGACATTACAAGGTTAGTATATATTAGATATTGATACTTTTCCTGATGAGCACTATGCACTTTACACTTATTGATTGCGCTTTCGGTCTTGGTATTCTTTTGCATTACATGTATTGCAGTATATTGTTTTACTCGAATCATACATCATTGACTGGAACAGTCTTTGCTTTTTGTTTTGTCCGTGTGACCATAGGTTATACATCTTTAGGGAGACTGCGTTAACGCTATGGACACCTCTGACATGGAAACAATTATTTTTACATATGTTAGTGATTACCTTTAGTTAATAAAACTGGACTAAATTTGAGGCTGCAACCTTCATTCCTTCACTCATTTTCACACATTCTGATATCCAGTTTGCATTTCATCCAATGTTCAGATGTTTCTCTTGTGTGAGTGTCTCCCACAGTAATACAGGCTGGATGTGAGCTCTGTATGTATCCAGGGTGTTGCTGTATTCACTTCCTTCCATGTAGCGGCACAGCTCCCGAACTGGTTATTTTCTCTACATGTCTTTTCCTTGTCTATCCCATTTCCGCAGCCTCACAGAATGGAAAAGATAGAAAATTTTCTTTTCTGCGGGCATTGCGGTCCTTATATGTTCCTGTCTGAACCCCTGCTTTGGACTATGTGGTAGTTATTAAACCTGTAGAGAGAGAGGGGTCCTTGCTCTGGTCACAAATCCTTTACTGTAGGATAAGGGTCCCTCTCTAGTTGGTCACAAGTTCTTTGCTATAAGGTGGGGGTCCCTGCTCTGCTTGCTCACAAGTCCTTTACTATAAAGTGGGGGTCCCCGCTTTGGTTGGTCACACATCCATCCTTTACAATTAGGAGGGGGTCCTTGCTCTGATTGGTTATACTTCCTTTACTAAAGGGAGGGTTCCCCTCTCTGATTGATTACACGTCCTTTACTATAAGGTGGGAGTCCCCACTCTGGTTGGTTACACATCCTTTACTATAGGGCGTGGGTCCCCTCTCTGATTGGTTACTCATCCTGTACTATAGGGTGGGGGTCCCTGCTCTGATTGGTTACACATCCTTTATTATAGGGTGGGGATCCCTGTTCTGATTGGTTACATGTCCTTTACTATAGGGTAGGGGTCCCCTCTCTGATTGGTTACACATTCTGTACTATAGGGTGGGGGTCCCCTCTCTGATTGGTTACACATCCTGTACTATAGGGTGGGGATCCCTGCTCTGATTGGTTACACATCCTTTATTATATTATGGGGGTCCCTGCTCTGATTGGTTACACATCCTTTATTATATTTTGGGGGTCCCTGCTCTGATTGGTTACACATCCTTTAGTATATTGTGGGGGTCCCTGATCTGATTGGTTACACATCCTTTATTATATTGTGGGGGTCCCTTCTCTGATTGGTTACACATCCTTTATTATATTGTGGGGGTCCCTGCTCTGATTGGTTACACATCCTTTATTATATTGTGGGGGTCCCTGATCTGATTGGTTACACATTCTTTACTATAGGGTGGGGGTCCCCGCTCTGAATGGTTACACATCCTTTACTATAGGGTGGGGGGTCTCTGCTTTGGATGGTTACATCCCTTACTATATGGTGAGGGTCCCCTCTCTGGTTGGTCACAAGTCCTTTAATGTGGAGATGCCCGCTCTGGTTGGTCACACGTCCTTTACTTTAGTGTGGAGGTGCACACTCTGGTTGGTCACACGTTCTTTACTATAAGGAGGGGGTCCCCACTCTTGTTGGTCATATGTAATTTACTATATGATAGGGGTCCCCCCTCTGGTTAGTCAGAAGTCATTTACTATAAGGTGGGGGTCCCCACTCTGGTTGGTCACAAGTCCTTTACTATGGGGTGATTTTTTTTTTTTGGACTTAAATTGGAATACACTTACTTAGGACCCCTGTAAAAGTCATTTGGTGCTTTGTGTGATCATTTGTATGGTACCTGTTGTCAAACCTCTAAAATGTTAATTTACCGCAATCACAGAGTGCAGGCTCCAGCCAAGGGGTTCCGCCAGTGGGGAGCCTTCTTACATCTTTTAATGAGGAGCTGCACATCAGGGTGGGGTAGTTCTACTAATGATCTCTCATTAAATCTTCACCATTGTAGGATTTGTACATTTTTGATCCGTGCACTGAATCTAGGCCAGGTTCAGCAGGGTGCTGGGCTCGTACCCTCCTTTCACAAAGCTCTTCTATAAAGATGGCTTACTAACCTTCCAAACGTCAGCTCGCAGCTATGAATCACAAATGGAACGTACATTCTACCCCAATTCTCCTACTAAAAAAGTTTATATTTTTGAACCTACAAGTTGCAGTATCTACAAACTACCCAACCAGTCATTCACCCTATCCATTTAATTAAAAGCAAACCCATATCACAGACCTGATTGCACAGCTTAGGGCACGTTACGGATGCCTTGTCGTCACTGATTCACTACAGATACATGACCTTTAATTTTAAAGGGAATCTGTCAGCAGGATTTCACCTGCAAAGCTATTTATATGCACATGTAGTAGCTATTTCAAGCAAAATCCAGCAATACTTTTACAGGACCAGTCCGTTTCTCCATCACTGAGAAATCAGCATTTGTACTGATGTGCAAATGAGGCTTTACATCTATGGTAGGTCTGAAGCCTCTGTCACTCCAGCTGTATTCACTGCCCAGCTCCAGCTTCATCCCATGTGACTAACACATGCTGTGTGATTTCAGGCAAAGGATCCATCAATCAAAAATGAGGAGGCGGCGCTGGCCGGGAAATAAAGCTGGAGTGACAGAGGCTTTAGATCTACCGTAGCTTATCAATTATCAATTAAACCCCTGATTTCTCAATAATGGAGGAGCGGACAGACCATATAAAGGTATTGCTGGTCTTGTCTTTGAAGGAGCTACATGCACATAGAAATAAAGCCATATATTCCAACTTGCATACTGCTCTTTTAGACCATGCACATAGAAATAAAGCCATGTATTCCAACTTGCATACTGCTCTTTTAGACTTGTTGGCCTCCCATCATTGATGAAACTGTTGCGCCAAATGTAGAAGGAACGGTGCAGTAACAACTGTGGTTTCATCACTGAGTCTTTTATCAGTCGTTTTTTAATGGAGGCTGGGTGACATCCAATATGGTCACCATTGTCGCTCCGACAGTATTTGTCACCAAGGTTTCCTAGGATTCTGAAAAGCTAATCTTACTAGTTACGGCGATAGACGTCAGGAGAGTTTATCACTGTACAAACATGCCGATTTCCTTTTCAGGACTCTGGGGAAAACCTTTAAATAAATATTTCCTTGCAGAAATGTCAACTGTCCTGGGACTTAAATGTAAATTTACGTAAATCTTGGACCATTTTTTACCTAGTTTGTGAAAAGGTGGCTCTTTGCACATAATTAAAATTACATCCAGTTTGAGAATGAAGTACTGTAAGCCCTTGTCGTTTATTCAAATAAAAAACAGAGATATTCACATTTGTTTCTTCTGCGCTGTATGTGATATCTTTGCTTACTGTTCAACTGGGCGTTTCTTCAGAGTATTTTATGTGGGCGTGTACTTTCACCCCTCTCTCCCAAACACTGCCAATCAAAGATCAGTAGTCTATCAGTTGCTGAGTTGTGATTGGCAGTCTGTGGGAGGGAGTGGTGAAAGTACACGCCCACAGAGAAGACGCTGAAGAAATGCCCAGTTGAACAGTAAGCAAAGATATCACATACTGCGCAGAAGAAACAAATGTGAATATCTCTGAAAGGGAGCAATTGCAGCAGAAATAGAAAAGAGCAGAAGAATCAGGGGAGCTCAGGGACTTTTACAAGGTATTTTTTTTTGAGCAAGTGACAAGTCCTCTTAAAGAGGTTGACTGGTGGCAACACCTGAACTCAATATTTAGTGATCTTTATCACCTATGTGGGCATGGGAAAACCCCTTTTAAATATTCTATCTAGTCATGTCTTAGTGGTATCAGCTTATCTAGTTACAAAGGAATACACCCCCTTACCTGTATTGCTGCATAACCGGCGTTATTTGCTTTTCTAATTGCAGGCACATTGTCTGTCTCCTAACCTATCACAGAAATATTTCTTAGCAAAGGACGAAGGGGGACTTTAAATTTACTGGGATTTTCTTTCATTCTAGTAGTCAATGTGAAAATATTTAGTTGTGTTACTGTCTTGGAGTGATGTGGGGGCTACGTGTCGCTGTCTCGCACTGCGTATGTTCATTGTACAGAATGAAAAAAAAGCTCAGAGATTAATAATTGAATCACCTTCTCGCAGATGCCGGAGTGATTGACAGAGAGGAGGTCCGGAAGCTGCACGTAGGGCAGGATATGCTGGTAAGGAAAGGCATTACCATTCAGCACTCGGCTTCACAGCCACAGCAATTGTGCACTGCTAATTCCCAGCTCATTGACATGCAGCCGATATGTGACCGGTATCACGCCGCCGCAGGATGCTTTAATCCCTGTAGATCACCATCTTAGATTGTCCTAGAGATTTAGACTAATATACTCTCACATCTTCCTTTTTATTTGGAGTCACTGACCGTGTGCACAAAGCCTCCCACTCGCTAACACTTATGTCATGTCTTGTATGTCCCAGCTGTCATTGAACCCTACAATTTTTTTCATATTCAGCCAATTTCAGGTGTTCTTTGGGGTAACGCCAACATCGCTCTACCATTGCCCATTGGGGAAAAAAATAATCTGTAGGTTCGATTTTAATGGGGTTCTTCCAAATGGAAGACCCTTTGACATGATGAAGCCTAGGTAGCCAAAGAATATGGCTTCGGGAAGCTCTGGGCCGCCAAGAGAGTTTTAGAATCTTTCCGTACCTCCCATAGGCAGCCATTTTACATTATAGTATGGATAGTGCTCCCTTATTTTATTCCTAAAAAGCGAGTTGTGCCGTCACACAGCATATATAGGCTACAAGTAGGATACCATTAAATTAGGGTCACAGCCACTACATGGGGTCTTATTCTAATGGACATGTCCATAATTAGGGTTTTTGACTGTTATGATAAAAAGTAGTCATATAGTAGGGTTTTGCTTTTCGGGGGTCTTCTGTCAATGAAAGCAGGTAATTTTATTTTAAAGCATGCATGGTAGAATTGCATGTTTTTATAGTGATTGATTTATCAATTGATCTACACCTTGCAATCCAAAGGATACATGGGGTTGTATTTCATCAGCAGAACTACAAAAGATTTCTATATAGTCCCTTGGGTTGGGTTCGGGTAGCTTGTACATGGTGTGCTGACGCTATACTGAACCCTAAACTCACTAATAATAACGTTAAGTGGCTGTTGCCTATTTTCTACATGTAACCATATATCCCTGCAGGTTTTGGAGGATGTAGCTGATCCAGCCAAGGATCCCAACAATCAGGGCGAGGATGAATTTGAAGAAGCTGAAATCGACAGACCGGATTTTGAGGAGAAAGGAGAAGTGGGGAAGAATGCAGTGTATATGAAGCCAGAGGCAAAAATGGTGGTAAGACCCTATGTAAAGGTGTCCATAAACGGAACATCCTCTTCCGTTTACTGGAGGGGACTGTATCTAATCTTTGGCACCGTGTCATTTCTTTTTCACTTTTTTGAAAATTATACATTGCACTTTTTCACTTGTGACTTATTATGTGTATTTTTTTTTGTATGTTTTTGGGGAAAAAATGTGTCCGATAAAGTATAGTGATCCTAAGATCAACCGTACATCAGCGGCGAATCCCGGAAATGCACATTTCTTCTAAATGCAATTATGTTCACAGCTGGAGCAGCGCAATACTGTGTGCGCCTAGTAGAATAAATACAGTCATCAGCCGAGTATGTGTATATATAACTGTATGTATTAAAAGAAAAGGTTCTTCTTTACGCTAACAAGGTGAATTTTTTTCTACTCCATCACGCCCCAAATGGCTGGAACACCTGTGCCGAGAAAGGAAACCAACGCCGTCTATCGATGACGAGCTGTCACTATCGCTCTGCATGAACAGCTTTTAGATGAACCCATCAGTACATAAAACACTTAAGTACGTGTGCATACAACATCCGGGAAAACTCTGGCGGCATTTTTCTTAAAGCGTCGTCTTTGGCTTCTTTTTTGGTCTTCATCGACAGCGTCTTTGGGTTCTTTTTTCATTTGTATATATAAACAGTGAGCGGTTGCCAAATGTAAGGATCTCAGGTGGAATCTGCCTGAAGACGACATCTTGGTGCCTGAAGAAGACCTCTTGATCACATACCCTAAGACTTGAACCTTCTACCTAATCCAACTACCTGGAATAGTTGTAAAATGGATTGTTCTCACTGGTCATAGGAGATCTTTGAAAAGGACCTATCTTCCTTCCAGTCACGTCTGTTTTAGAAAAATACTTGTATTTCCCTTAAAGTAACAATCTGTGTTGTACCGTTCCTCTATTACTCCTCCTGAATATTCATAAGTAAATTGACCACAGGGTGTTTCCACTAATCTGGTCAAACAGGTGTGTGAATGAGATTGACCCTCTCAACACTGATTGGACAATGTTGGAGGACACATCTTAACCGGTAACACCCAGTTGTCAATTTATTTATACCATTTGTATAAGGAATATCAGAGGAACAGTATAACATGGAGATACAAGAAAATAGACTCCAATACGGTATTAAAATCTTAGGAATTTAATGTTTTTTTTGTTTTTTTTAAAGACATTCTCTGGCCAAATAGCTTTTTCGGGAATATGAATTTCACACATTTGGATCCCCCTTCTGTTTGACCCATCTGAGTTGCTTTATGAAAGTTGATGATATTTATGGTATATTGTTAGGATGTGCCACAAATATATTACTGCTGAAACCCACACAGTTAACTAAAGCAGTGTAGCTGCCACATTTTGACTCCAGTTGATCATGCTTGGCTTCTTTCATGAGACTTCAAATTGGCCCATAGAAATAATCCCTTAAAATATTAGATAAATACCTTGCAGAAATCATTGAGTTCCCATTATTCTGACACTTTTTTTTCCTTTTTGTTCTGCGTCGCTCCATTGCAGAGATACCCACATTTGTTTCTTCTGGAGCGCACTATGTGAAATCTCTGCTTTGTGGTCCAACTTGGCGTTTCTTCAGAGTCTTCTCTGGGTAGATGTGCACTTTCACTCCTCCCTCCAAGGCACTGTCAATCACAGCTGGACAATGCCAGAGACTGTTGGACTGCCATATCAGCTACCGACTGTGAAGAAATGCCTAGTTGGACTGCAAAGTAGGGATTTCACATAGTGAACTCCAGAAGAAAAAAATGGAATATCTCGGCAGTGGAGCGACGCAGAGCAAAACGAAAAAGAGCAGCAGGATCAGGGGAATCCAGGGATTTCTATTAGTGACATGAAACTATGCTTATTACTACCTCTGGTGAATAAGACTGAGCCACAATACCAGACAGAACCTACAGACTAGAATATTTTGGTTTCTGGGGGTAAAAAGGCTTTTATTTTTTCCCAAATAAAATCCTATTTGTCTATTCCATGTCAGTGAATTGTCTAAAAGACAATGTAAATTGTCAACAGACATGTCGGTATACATGTATTTGCCATGCTGTCCTTCTTATACTATTGTATACTGACTATAAGTCTCCACTTACTATGTCAAATACAGCGACTATTCAAGTCACATCTGTCAGCGAGCAGACATGTGATAGGCATCGGAGTCACATTGCTCCTTTTTGATATTGCCATTTAAATCATTGCATCCTAGAGGAAATAGATAAAGTAAATCTGGTGCTGAAGGGATTAACTGTTGTGTTTGTTCTGGTATTGACGTGTTTTTGTGCGTAGATGTTGCAGAGATCAAATATAAACCCGCACCTGCAGTGTCACATGAATCTATTAATGTCTGATTTTTCTACCAGTTTCCTGTCTCCTCAAAATAAGAGGAGCGTTTATGTGACATCTGCTGAGCTCCGTTCTTAAACTTACAGTAGAAAAGTTTGGGAATGAAATGAAGCATTATGGAGGTTTGTGTCACCTTGTCCTGAGGAAGCAGACTTTCTTTTCTTCCATTAGAACAGAAGCTGCATTCATATATTGCAAAATTGCAGTAGAACTGAGCTGTGTATTTGCCGCAGTTGTGGAAAAATTATGTATTTTTTAACTACAACTTGTGAATGTAGCTTGAGGGTGGAATAGGATCATAAGGAGCTAGAAACCACCTTTTCTTAAAGGGAACCTGTAATGTTGTACATGTAGTATGATCTGCACGGTATACAGATGGAGAAGCTGAGCATAATGATGTATAAGTTTGTAGGCAAAGATTGATTTGGTTTAACTTGTATTTTATTAATTGAAATCCCTGGTGTTTGTATGCGGATGAATCCAGTGGGCAGTCCTAGTCAGCATGAGTCCAGTGGGCGGTCCTAGTCAGCATGAGTCCAGTGGGCGGTCCTAGTCAGCATGAGTCCAGTGGGCGGTCCTAGTCAGCATGAGTCCAGTGAGCGGTCCTACTCAGCATGAGTCCAGTGGGCGGTCCTACTCAGCATGAGTCCAGTGGGCGGTTGTACTCAGCATAAGTCCAGTGGGCAGTCCTATTCATTATGAGTCCAGTAGGCAGTCCTTACTTATGTGTTACAGCTCAGTACAGTCCTTATTGCATTACAGTTCTCTGCAAATATTAAAGGATTTGCTATACCACATGACCTGGACTCCGAATCAGAGAGTGTGGCCCAGAGGACTGTCCCTATGCATCCATATGAGACTCACATAAATTCTTTCATTGGAGCATAGAGAAAATACACTGAATAGAAACTGTGGGTCACGTGGTATAACTGAAGGACCAAAATGAAGCAGAAAATTCATAATGAAATGTTCACTTTTATGTCAAGAAACTTTGCATAAATCGCTATTAGCAGTGAAAATCAGAAACTTTGTGATTATATATATTATTAAGGAAATCTGCTTCTTTCTCCACTTATGAGCCACTTCCTATGTGCCAGTGTTATTCCTCATGTACACACACAATGGCTCAATAGGTCTAAATGTGGCATTGTCATGACTAGGACTAGTCCTGTGGGTTTCTAGGTATGTGCTTACTTACAATATTTCCTTGTTTTCCTCCATACATTCCGTGATCTTTTATAATTTTTTTTTAATAATACACTAGATTTTTAATCTGATATTTCTTTTTATTTAGTTCTTACAGGCAGCTGATGCCAGAGTGCGATCCAGAGAAGAACCAGAAGAACCATATCAGGATGAACAAGAGCATGATCTTGTAAGAAAACATTCTGCTTCTATAGTATATGGGGAGGGGA
>VIAB01011230.1:61913-80084 GCA_009801035.1 Oophaga pumilio
GGACAGCCTTCTTAAGTAGTCTTGCCTTTCATTAGACACACCTGAAAAAACTAATTAGCACATGTGTCTTCAATTGCTTACAGTGATATAAAGAGCCCTGACACACATCACCATCAATGAGTTTAACTGACAAGCCAAACAATTCTTACCTTATCACTCCTAAACATGTTTTGCATAATAATTTGGAACACAGTGTATATCTCCTACCCAAGGGATATGTTACCAGTGGGTCCTAACTGCTGGTTTTCCATAGAAGTGAATGGGGGCGTGCTCACATGAGGGACATAACATCCCCCTGGCTTTGTTGGTCTTGTGTGTGTAGGTGATAAAAGTTATTCATGAACTTTGCATTATTGTTTAAATCTCTTTTTAGATGTATTGTAATAAATAAAAAAACGTAGGATTCCCCTTTAATAAATAAAGCAATAATTGTACTCATCGATTTCTTCTTGTAAACGAGGCTTGCAGGACCCAGACCTGGGCTTGTGCCTGATGAAGAGCTGAGCTCCTGACGCTTTGCGCTGGCTCTGTTTTATCCTACCACTTTACATTGCTATGTTTCAAATTTTACAATCGTCTGTGGGCTTCTATAATTTCCCCTGCCGTTTTAATTTCAATCACGAGCTCCTCACCTCGGCTAACCTGATTTTTTTTTTTTGCTGCATTACTTGGATCCTCTGATCCTTTGGGGGTCATCGTTGTTGAATTCAGCGCTCACATTATCATGCATCGCAGCTCCTCAACACAACACGTAGCAGTTTCTCCATCCTGTTGGAGATGACAAAACACATCTGTGCTGATTTCTCTGCAGAGGGAATCGCGCTGTTACAGAGCGAAGGAAGCAAAATCTTTGTACAGAGTAGGATCCGGCAGAGACAGCTTGGTTCTAATAGGGGGGGAATGATTTGGCACCGATGCGCCCTGACGATGTATAACAAACAGAAAAACTACGGGCGATTAGAATTTGGAAGGTAGAACTACTGTGTAAATAATACTCGTCGGCATCATGCTGAGTGGTCTGCATCAAAATCCAATGTAATACCATGGATGGGAAATTAGGATGCCATGATACTTGAGATTTCAGCCATTTTCTGTGTGCGCTATCGGATGTCAACCTATGCAAAAATAGAACACATCGGCATTTAGAGAAAAATCTGTATATTATAGAATTTATTTTTTTTAAAAAAAAAAAAGGTTAAAAAGGACACATTAAAACCATCCTCACTTTGTAAAAACTGACAGGAAATGACACGTGAAAAATTCCCTAAAAGGGCAATTTTGTTTTTCAAGAGCATCTCTCCTGGTGTCGGTTTTTGGTGATTATTCCCCATAAATAGGTTAAGAACTGCAGATGGTCTTTGGGTCCATATAGGGCATAGTCAGATGGTCATATAAATCAGGATTGAGATCGGAACGCAGTGTACAGACTGGCCGGCGGCTCTACCTACCCGAGCGTGAGTCATGTATTTCTATGCAGCTGTCACGCTCGGGTCGGGAGAGCCGACGGCCGGTCTGAGCATTATGTTCCAATCTCAGTCCAGTGGGGAAGATTTCACCCCTGTTGCAAGAGCCAATCGACTATATACAAGTTGTTGGTCACTCGCTGACTGATCGGTTACCATCAGTATTCCTCACCACATAGAAACGGAACGATTGGCAGTATGATTTTTCAGTCCACATATGGCAGAATGTCGGCAGCACATCCCGTTTACAAGGGGCGATGTGCTGCTGCTCACTTTCATAATGGCATAAACTATTCAATTGTCAGATGGACAAGTGTTTTTCTCCTTCGTTGGGTGTTCACCAGCATTATTACAATAAACAGGAACAACAATTTGCAGATTGTTGACTCGTATAAATGCACCTATAGACTCTGATGGTCTGACAGTGTGCGAAAAATGCCGACCTGGTGAGACGGTGTAGGTAAACAACCTATTAGACTATCGGTGGTGGGTAGTGCCGATCTTAGACAAATGTTTATTGGGGCTATGAAACTCAGTTCACACATTGCTTATTTCAAATTCAGAATCAACACTAAAATTCTGCAACAAATTTAACTATTCAAAGAGTTAAAATCACATCTATGTGCATACCAAAATCTATAAAACGCACATCTGGAAAATCTGCAGCATAAAACAATACCAGCTAAATAATTGATTTTAATTATTAAATAAACCATGCGCCTATATTTTTCGTGTATAAATAACATGTTGTTTGTATTTGCATGATGTAGGTGCAGAGATTCTGATTCCAGTGATGTATCACTTACTAGTCTGCTTGCTGCAGTTTAGAGAAAAATCCTGTTTTCTCTGCTGCAGATGTAGCAGTTCTCCGAATACTGAGCCCTGTATAACCCCACCCACACCACTGATTTGACGCTTTCTGCGTACATTGTGCATAGGCAGAAAGCTGCCAATCAGTGATGAGGGCGGGGCTATACAGAACTCATGAATATGGAGGACTACCTTGCAGCAAGTTTACTAGTCCTACATAAAATGTAATTTTATCAAAACTACAGAAAGCAGCACAGTAAGTGACACATCGCTGGAATCAGGGTCTCTGAATCTACATTTTGCTGGTGGCAAAAACCAGCAGACAGATTCCCTTTAAATTTTCAGCATGTCAATACTTGCTGTAGATTTTCATACTTTTTCAGTTCATCAGGTGAAATCTGAACCAAAATCCACATGCAACAAACTTGATGTGGAAAATCCGCACGGTATGCATTTACCCTTACCACAAAGCGGTAAGAGATATTTTTTTCTATTATTTAAGGTGGAGTACTAGTACCCAGTGAAAGTGAGAGGTCTACGGCAATAGCTAGATAATAAAAGAGCACCCCTAGTGAATAACAACTGGTATTACATCAAAATCTCAAGTGTACCCACTGGTTCCAAAACTGCACAGAAGTATCAGTGGAAGCTTTGCGTTCCGTGTGAAGAGCAACGTTTCAGGAAAGTTCTCCTTATAAATAATGTGTGTGCCGCTCTCATTAGTGCAGACACAGACAATGGAAGCTTTGTTCTCCTAATACCCTCATTGAATTCAGTATGATCTTCCCAGAGAAAAGCAGAAACCCCCATCTAGTTCCTTTCCAGAACCACTTACAGCTAATCGGGAGGGATTTGATTAAGGATTTTGCCGTTTACTGAGCCAAGTTACCTTCACGCATCCAAGCCCAGGAAGATTAGGACTCGGCGCTGATACTGTGCTCACGGAGGAAACAGCTGCGCAGACCACAATTTCTGGAAGGGTTTAATACAACATTTGCTCCGGAGAAGATGCATCGGCTTCATAATTTTAACCATATGGTCTCAAGAACTGGATCTTTTTTTTTTGTATACCGTAATTCATTTCTTTAATGCAACTGTTTAGGGACATTTACACGAGTCTAGTGATGAGTCGAATATTGGGCTGAGCTTCCAATTGGTCCACAGCTACGGGACTTCTCCTTACATTGCTAACAGTTTCTGAGTCTAATTACACAAATGCAGGAAAGACATCACACATCGCAGCTCTAGAGACAAGATGATCGTCTAATCCATATTGGGGCCTCCTGATGGCAGATGTCTGTGGAGATGAGGATTGGGCAGCTGGGTTTGAACTGCCTGATCCTTTTGTTTTTGAGGAAGATAAGCCACTGCCAGCGGTGTCTGGCAGTGGCTTTTTCTTGAGAAGGCAAAAATCCCAAAAAGTTCCCAGCACTCAAGTTCTCTAATGCTCATCTTTATGAAATAAAGTGAAATACAGCAGACGCGTATCAACCCATCCCTACATTTCATCAAGTTTGAAAGCTTGGCATGGTCTGAAACGCGTCTGGTAAAGCCCATCTTTATTTAAGAAGTGAAATACATCAGACGCGTTTCAGATCATCAAGCTTGAATGCTTTGGATGATCTGAAACGCGACCGATTCACATGTTAAACAAAGATGGGCATTACCGGACGCGTTTCAGACCATTCCAACATTTCATAAAGCTTGAAAGCTTAGGATGATCTGAAACGTGTCCGATGTACTTCACTTCTTAAATAAAGATGGGCTTTACCAGACGCGTTTCAGACCATGCCAAGCTTTCAAACTTGATGAAATGTAGGGATGGGTTGATACGCGTCTGCTGTATTTCACTTGTTAAATAAAGATGAGCATTACCAAAGTTGTGAGTGCCGAGACTTTTTTGAGGATTTTTCTATTGGGACTTAAGCATGCACGCCCTGGAGTAGATTGCCGATAATTTTGATTTTGCTTTTTGAGAACGCGTGCTCAACCAAGCTAAGAAGAATGCATGCCTGTGATGGGGATGGGGGTCAACATCAGCAGAATTTGCGTCTGGGACTGCATCCCCTGCACCCGCTCTGCTTAAGCCCCTGCACTATAGTGACCAAATTAATTATTGTACTTGCATTGCTATACAGTATCTAAATAATACTGTTATATAATTATAATATTATAATGATCATACTCCTCAAGGGCCAGGAAATTTTTTGGCATCGCCTCTTGTGGGACCACCTTGACCCACTTCTGCTGAGCTTGCAAGCTATATAATTAATATGATCATACTCTTCTAGGGCCAGGACATCTGTGGCACCACCTCCAATGGGAGCACCTGGACCCGCCTCCGCGGAGCCTCCAGTTGCATACTGCGGATCTATATGAAGCCACATCTATTTTTAAAGCAGCTCTGTCACCTACATATTTTTCCCTAGGTAATAGCAGCATGTTACAGGGACAGGTCCACTCTCCTATTAGTCTAAATGCCTACATCGGCAGCATATTTATGGGACAGGTGGTGTTAGTAAGCCATTTTATCGAAGAGCCTTTTGATATCACATCGTCTATTTTTTTTTCTCCCATTCATATTATATTGTGTTGTCCTCAAGGACATTTTCCTCTAAACTCATTTTCCTCTAATTACGTATTCAGATAATTGAAGAGAGCGCAGCAGTAAAATTGTTGATCCTCGCTCCCATTCTGCGAGGGGTGCAGATCTGTCAGAACTCATTTTCTTCTCTTATGTTGGATGTGGTTAGGTTACATATTGACTCCCTTTAAAGATGAAGCCTCAATGTTGCTCAATTTTATAAGCCTATAAAATGCAGCTTTTAACGGTTCCCATCATCGCAGACGTCATTTTCTCACTGTACGTCTAAATATACTTTTGGCAGAATCTGACCGCGCGGATCGTGAGTATTACATTTATGGGTGGATGGGGAATGCGATTAAAATTCCACTTTGTGGCTGTCTTTGCTACAGAGGGAACAATAGAGCCATTTATTTATTGAGGCATGTCAAATTGTCCGCGTGGCCCGCTCCTGGCTGCGCCGTCGTTCTGTTAAGTAATTGTAACTCAACAATGCTGCAAATGGCCAATTCCAAATATGTTATTATGGGCGCAAGCAAACCAAGCAATTTTCTGTCACCAATTCATTTATTATGCTTCGAATGTGACAAAACAATATTTTTTTAGCAATTTTTAAAGCTCACAATTGGCAGCAGGATTTTATCATTTACAGCAGAGGCTTAAAGTTAATATTTGCTTTTTATCATCCTTGCATTTTTAGTTACTGATTAGCGTTAATATATCTTTGTAGAGGTTGAGACTCAGGTTTTATAATGCAAAGCTTCAGACTTTTGTCTGTCTGCAGCCACCACTAGAGGGAGCTAACTGCAACACAATAGTTCCACAGTATACAGTACTCCTGAGCTCCCTCTAGTGGTGGCTGAATGCACTCAAAACTTGAGCATTTGAACCTTTCACTATGCAGGAAACCTAAAGCTTTTGTATTTGTCATCAGATTTCACGATGCAAATTTAACATGATATTAAAAGGAATATGTTAGTAGGATCAACCCTCCTAAGCTGACATGCTGGTCATAGAAAGTTGAAAATTAAAATAGCAGGTTGAATAAAATGAGACCTTGATATCTGCAATCCGATGTCTTATTTGAAAGAAATCCATGTTTTTCTTAATATGAAAATGAGCTATTAAGATCTATGGGCAGGACATAGAACTCCCCGAGACTCCGCCTCCAGAGCTTATTTTAAATGAAATGAGGTATTACCAGTATGAGACATGTAATGACTGACAGTCTGCTCTCCCGATCTACATGTCTCACACTTGTAATGACCCCTTTCATTTATGATAAGCTCTGGAGTAGGAGTCTCAGGTAGATCTATGTCCGGCCCATAGAGCTTAACAGCTCATTTACATAGAGAAAAATGTGTATTTCTCTGGAATACAATATCAAATCAGATATCAAGGTATCATTTCATTCAGCTTCCTATGTTCTGCATGCCCAAATAGATGGTTTCCTTTTAAAAACTCATATCCTTAAAATGTTCATTTTAATATCAGGTGAGAAAATTTTCAAAAAAGGTACTTTCAAGCCATTCTAACATAGATTTTCAAAGTAATTTTCCAGCCTCATCAGGTCTAAGTGATCTATTTAATATATGCAGACTGTATTGGTAATGCAGGAAACTTGGAGCTTTGTCATCTGATTTCACAATGCAAATTGCACACAATATTAAATAGATACTAGCTTGGCCCGTGCGAAATTTTCGCACATTGGTCGTCAGGGGCGCAGGCAATTTCAGAAAAAGCTAGCTGGTCAAATGTAAGGGTATGTTTCCACTATCAGGAAACAGTCCGGATTAGCTGCGTGTTTGACGCTGTGCGTTGGCGCAGCGTCAAACACGCAGCGTCCAGATGTTACAGCATAGTGGAAGGGATTTCAAGAAATCCCGTCTCCACTATGCTGAAAAACACGCAGGCGGAAGACCTGCGTTTCCGGACATGCGGCGCGTGTTTTTAGACCGCAGCATGCCCTATTCCCTTGCGGCAACGCTGCGTCGCCGCAAGGGAAATAACACAGGGCTATGTAGCCCTGCGATCATTCCGGATGTGTTCCGGAGGTGTCCTGAACACATCCGGAAAGAGCGCGCGTTCAAAAGGGGGCGGGGCTTTGGGCGGAGCGGAATTTCCGCTCCGTCCAAAGCGCTGTGGTTCCGGACCGTGGAACCTCAGCCTAAATGTATTTCATGAGATGATGAACACACAGGTATTTATATATGTATCTTGGTAATACAATAAACTGGTTTGATAAGTAGAGGCCAAAAAATGTCTTCCGGTTGAGGTGCCACCTGCAGGTCATTGTTTCTTTCTGCAGGTTTATAAAAATAAATGTTTAAACTGTATTTAGTGATAAAATCGTGAATGTGTGGTTTGTTTGGCTCTTTTCTTGCTGAAGGGAGCAAGTTTACCTTTCAAATGGTGTATCATTTGTGTGTGTGGGGCGAAGTAATCAGCGAAAAAGCAGTGAATGTTTATAAATGTGTTGCATATGTGACTCACCTGCAGTGAAGTGTGCAATCCTCCAATGTGCCTGAAATAGGCTGGGCAAGCACTTGGGCAAGCTGGAAAGCCCCCAAGGCAAATGTTTGTATTTGTTTGTGATGTCTGTAAGCAGCTTTGTGGTAGTGTGCTTTGGGGTAGTGTGTTGCGACCTGCAGGTAATTTGACCTTTCAAATGGTGTATCATTTGTTCGTGTGGGTGGAGTATGAACGGAGCAAGTGTGCAATTCAATAAGCAGTGCATGTTTACAAATGTGTTTGCATATGTGCCTCACCTGCAGTGATGTGTGCAATCCTCCATTGTGGCTAAAATAGGCTACGCAAGCAGTTCGGCAAGCTGGAAAGCCCCCAAGGCAAATGTTTGGATTTGTTTGTGATGTCTGTAAGCAGCTTTGAGGTAGTGTGCTTTGGGGTACTGTGGTGCCACCTGCAGGTCTTTTTTCCTTACTGCAGGTTAATGAAAATTAATGTTTAAACTATTTGTGTTTAAATCGTGGATGTGTGGTTTGTTTGGCTATTTTCTTGCTGAAGGGGCAAGTTTACCTTTCAAATGGTGTATCATTTGTGTGTGTAGGTGCAGTATGAACGGAGATACAAAGTAATCACCAAAAAACAGTGTTTAGAAATAATAGAATAGATTTTAGACCTGATAACTTGGTGAACTTAAGGAGAACCTGTCACATGCTTCAAAAATTGAGTTAAATACCTTTGTAAAAATCCCTGAGTTCTCCTAATTCTGCGGTCTTATTTTCTGTTTTGCGCTGCATCCCTCCATCACAGAAATATTTACATGTGTTGCTTTTGGAGTACATGAAATCTCTGCTTTGCGGAGCAACTGGCCGTTTTTTCAAGGACTTTTCTGAGGGGTGTGCACTTTCACTCCTTCTCTCTTTTGGCAGCATTTGGAAGGGAAGAGTGAAAGTGCACACCCCCCATCCTCCAGAAGACCCTGAAGAAGCTTCCAGTTGAACTGCAAAGCAGAGATTTCACATACTGTGCTCCAAAAATCAACAGATATGAATATATCTGCAATAGAGCTAAGTAGCATAAAGTAGAAAAAAAAGACTCAGAACCAGGGGACCTCAAGGATTTTTCCAAGGTATTTAACTAAATTTTTGGGAGCAAGTGACAGGTTCTCTTTAAACAAAATCCAATCCATAAATTATTTTAATATATTAGGTGAGAAAATTTTCAAAAAAGTATTATCGAGCTATTCTAACATGGGTTTGCAAAGTAATTATTCCAGCCTCAACAGGTGTATGTGATCTAGGTAATATTGTATGCAGTCTGTACCGTCAAACCTGGTGACGTATCCTCTTCGAGTTTAAGGCCTCTTTCACACATCCGGCGGGCGCCTAAGCGGCGCCCCCGGCATTTTGCCGCAGGCGCCGCATGTGAAAGCTTTCACACTTCCGGCGCCCAAAATGCGGTTTTTTGCCGGATGGTTTCTGATACTTGGAGAGATCAAAGACCATCCGGCAAAACAAAAAAACGTTGCATGCAGCGTTTTTTCCGGACGCCGCAATGTACATTTGCGCCGCATCCGGACAAAACCGCATGCAACGCATTGACATGCGGCGCCATCCGGCGCTAATGCATGTCAATGCGAAAAAAACCGCAAGCGGCGCATCAGATTTCCCGATGCGGCGCTGCGGAAAAATGCCGGGGGCGCCGCTAGGCGCCCGCCGGATGTGTGAAAGAGGCCTTAATCGTCTAAGTTTAGACAGTAGTTATTTTTCAAGGAAACCTGGTTGATAACCAGTATGATAACCCTTTCTTCTCCCATTGGCCTTGTCACCCATATCTGCCTATGTCGTATTAATGAGGTGGGCGATGTGGGATTGCTTAGTCAGGCATATCTACAATTCAGGATATTGGAACGGTTGGGTGACAACCAATGTGAGAGCCATAACTTTGGCCGTCCTGATCATCCGCTATAATTTAACTACGCTATCGTTATTCTTCCTAAAGGGTTTTCCATCTCTTCATGTGGTCTATTCTTCTAAGCAGCCACCTTCCGATCACTGGGACGTCCACTGATGGCCAGAATGAGGCACTGTTATCCCTGTCAAAACGGTGCTCAATTCACGTTATATGGGGCTAAACTCTGATTTCATCGGCAGTTCCATAGAGAATGAATGAAGCAGCGGTCCCCAATAACTGTGATAAAAGTGCCCCTTTATGAGAATTGGTGGAGGTCTCCCAGCAGTAGCACCCTTATCTAGAAGTTATCTCCTCTCCACTGGATAAGGGATAGCTTCTTCCAACTGGAGACCCCTTTAATGGATGGGGACCTCTTATATGGTGGAGGGCTCTAGAGGTTGGACTTCCACCTATCTAACATTTATGACCTACGTTGTGTTTTTTTTGTATTGCCATTTTTATCTAATTTTTGGACGTATTTTTATTTGGTAGGAAGAACGTGGCGGTGAACCAGACAACACAGATGATCTGGAACTAGCAGGAGATGAAGGAGCAGACACTCTAGATGCCAAAAACAGAAGAGATGGATATTACTGACTAGAATAAGTGCCTTGACTCAGAACTTACCAGAAGAAAAGGCACAAGGTCCAGAATAAGCCGCCCATATGATGTCAGTCTGGTTCTTTGATGGCTTTAGTCCTCCAACAGAGAATAGGCCTTGACTGTAAATATTAGAAGCACTGATGGCCCCGACATTTCTGTGAAATATGCCTTTCTCTGTTTTGTGACTGCAAATGAAGATTATACATATTTTTTAATACTTATATGCAGATCCTACCGTGGTCTTCATCACCCACGACTTTTCTAAGGGTCTGGAACCAACATGACTTTGGTGTACGACACCGATTCAGGCTCTGAGGACTTATTGTGGTGGGAAAACAAGATGAAGAATGTGATGGTGTCAAATAATCTACAAAGCTTTTTTTATATGATCGTTATATTACCAACTAAAGATATTAAGGTTTCCTCACTTTGTCTGTGTGTGTGTTGTTTGCGCAGGAAATCTGGCATTTAGGAAGCCATAACCAAGGCTTTCCACTGATTAATGGTCGGAGGATGGATTATTCTTTCCTTTTTTATATATAAATTACATTATAGGAGGCCGAGTTCTGAGCTTTTGCTTAGGGCAGCATGTCTGCTCCATTCGGAAAGACATTACCCAGACCATGCAGCACTTAATTGGACCAAAGCAAAACCCTTCCATTTGCACACGAGAGAATAGCGGGTCAATGTTTACATCGTCTTGCAGGTGGAATTGTACTTTTCGAGGTTGGGCCACAAACAAAAGTATATTTTAATCGACAGATCTTGGAATAAAAATAAACTCCACATTTAGATGTGTGTAAAAAAGATGTCCCTGTCGCGTGATAATCTTATAAATGTGCCCCAGTGTAATGGCTGTGTCTGACCATGAAGGGACAGGTTGGATATACCGTATCTCCTGGGCAGGGGAGGAAGTAAATTAATATACAGGCAATACAGCATGGGTTGACAAACAATTATTTCTCTGAGGTAAAATATTGTGTAAAAACAGTCAGGGAAATGTTTTACTCACAAAAAGAAATCAGCTGTGATCCCGTGATACAATGTTTGTATACTCCTTTGCTTTTTCCCTGCCCGGGAGCTGTGGTATATCCGGCCTGTTCCTGCATGGTCAAACACGACCATTACATTGGGGCACATTTATAAGATTATCTTGGGACAGGAACATTTATTTTTAAACACATCCAATTGTGTGACTTATTATTATTCCAGGATCTATTGATTAAAATATACTTTTACCCCTTTAAGCGACCATAGTGATTTACAACATCACCATCACTGTCCCCATTGAGGCTCACAATCTGCATTCCCTATCAGTATGTCTTAGGAGTGTGGGAGGAAACCGGAGAACCCGGAGGAAACCCACGCAAATACGAGGAGGACATACAAACTCTTTGCAAACTATCTGATGGATTTTGAACCCCAGACACAATCACTGCAAGGCTACAGTGATAACCACTGGTCCACTGTATTGTATGGGCAAGTATGATCCACACTGTAAGTTGTGGCACTGGGGGTAGCAATAGGCGGTATAAGTGACAGGTAGTGATGAGCGAATGTGCTGGGATAAGGTGTTATCTGATCATGCTCAGGTCATAACCGAGTATATTCAGCGTGCTCGAAAAATATGTTCGAGTACCCACAGCTGCATGTCTCGTGGCTGCCGCAACACATGCAAGGATTGTCTGCTTGTTAGGCAACCTCTGCATGTGTTGTGGCTGTCGAACAGCCACAAGACAGGTATTCGCGGGGACTCAAGCATACTTTTCGAGCACGCAGAAAACACTCAGCACCCGAGCATTCTCAGATAACGCCTTATCCGAGCACGTTCGCTCATCACTAGTTATAGTATCCAAGGGATAAGTCATTAGGTTTTAAAGGCTAGGTAACATATTTGATATTTTTACGTCAGCCAGAAGGCATTGAATTGATCTATACAGCCATGCCGATAAACCACCCTGCACTTTTAGACCTTATTATCTCTTATGGAGACATTATTCTCCTTTTTTTCCACCTAATCTCATCCCATCTTAGTCCAGGAACTAAAGGGTAAAGGAAATATCACTTACTCAAACTACATTTGCCACCACGACAGCTTCCAAGCTTTTATACCTTTAACAATAGCTGAAAGTTGCATTACAGTAATGGGGACGTGATGACATGGACGCATGGAAAAAAGCATTTGCTATGCCCTTGTGCTTGGTGCTGAAAGAGTGCGTCATCTTTCATTTCCAGCACCATTAACTCAGATTCTCAATAGTGCTATTTAAGAACGATATATAATGAAATGATTGCCTGTCTCCTCTTATAAGCGGGGAGGGTCACTTTGTAAGACTATAAAATGGCTCATATTGCAAACAATTGCTGCTGTCACCGAACAGATGCATGTTCCCTCGAGGCGCTCTCTTTTTATGTACGGTGACATTTGGCAACATACTTGAAGATCATCAACTTCTGCCAGAGGCAATAAAGCCCTTTAAAATATCTCGTAAAGGCAGACACGAATAACATCTAATACTTTCTGATGGTCTCAGACTCTTGCTGGTTCTCGATGACCTTGTCCTTTTTTTTCTTAAGGTGTGTAGTTCTAAATATAAGATGTATTTGCATAGAGAAAACCATAGCAATTGACTGTACAGGGGTGTCACAAAAGTTTAATGAGCTGAAAACAGAAACATAAAGGCGTCTTTCACAATTTGCATTTAAATCCCATCATTGATTTTGCATCACATTTGCTTTAGGCCTCATTCAGACTTGTGTGTTTTTAGTCAGTATTTCAGTCAGCAGTGCATCCAGAACCAAGAAGAGATGTAAATTTTTACAAATGCAGATTCATCCAAAATCCATAAGTGTAAATGAAGCATTAATAATAATAATCTTTACTATTGCCAACTTATTCTGTATCGCCTTTGGCCGATTTCACACATCCGAAATTCATGGCCCCAGGTCTGACCATGAAGTCAGGAGTAGTCATGGTTCTCTTATGGCTATGAAGCTTTTGAGTTTGGGTCAGGAGATCCGTGGCCTGTCGTCATGTTGCGGTCCCTACTCAAACTAAACTAAACACTTTGACAGCAGTCAGACTTCTGCTATTCAGACTTTGGCGGTACATGTCGCCAACATCTACCTTAAGACAATCCCCTTGGTAAGTTATCATGAAAAAATCTTTGGCTTTGCCTTGTGTCTCTGATATCACTCTGTTTTCTACAAATGTTGCATAAATAGTATAAGCAACTATGATAAACTAAGTAATAAATATTATAGGAGAAATATGCTTTTTTTTCCTCCACGTGTGAGCCACTTTTCCTCTGTCTAATGAACTCATCATTTACTCAGGAAATACAGCTAAAATTTGTCTTGCTCAAAACCGGATAGACTGCCAGCTCAAGAGAGGTGGAGGGAAGAGCAGAGACACACAACATGCTGCTGCTTTCTAGTAAGTGTTACATCTCACTCAGAGCTGGATTCACAGCTATACTGCTCAATAATGTAGTCTTATGTTCTCAGCGCTGCTGCTGCTTCTGAGGGTTGCTAAACAGAGGCAGGGGAGAAAAAATCCCTTATGTCTTTGTGCAATTTTTATGGGAAAATTAGATAGAATTTGCAGATGAAAAAAACTGTTGTAAAAACGTAGGATACATGTCATATAAAGGCCAAAAACTGTGTCAGTCCTCGTGTACACATGCGTGACAGCTTATTCTGTAAGTCAACCTGAAACTACATCAACGCTTTAAGGCGTAATTATTTTGCGCCATCAGTTAGTGATCTGTGTCATAGAATGGCCTTCTGGACCACAAAATGGTATTTTCTGAGCCAAAATGTGTATGGTGTATATATATTTTCATGATACAACATACTACTGTGTCACATGACCTAATTTTGTGACACAAAACCATATTTTGAGATCCAGCATTTTTACATAGGATGACATCAAAAGATACATTTTAATAATATATATATTCTTTTGCACATTTTTTTTTTACAGATAATTATCAGAAAGTCCCATGCTATGATGTTTTGTATTGTATAGTTTAAGCTTTAATCCAGTTATTTTATCTAATTAACGTATTCCTTCTTGGTATATATTTTATTAAAACAAATGTAATTTTCCAGGGCACCACATAGATTTTGGCTGCATTTAATAAGGTTTTTCCAGATCCGCTATGGAAAGATTTCCTAGCCATGCTGTTTGTAAGCAATTACTTCCCAGGCTCAAACAGCTTCGGAGCACTGTGTTTTTCTACATGTCAGGGACTAGCGATGAGCGTGCGTGCTAGGATAAGATGTTATCTGAGCATGCTCATGTGCTAACCGAGTGTCTTCAACGTGCTCGAAAAATATGTTCTGTTTGCTAGGCAACCCCGGCAATTGTGGCTGTCGAACATCTGCGAGACATGCAGCCATAACATATTTTTCGAGCACGCCAAAGTCACCCGGTTAGCACCCAAGCATGTTCAGATAACACCTTATCCTAGCATGTTCGCCTATCACTATCAGGGACATATACACTAGCAGTGCACATTATACACATAAGCCATAGCTGTGTGCTGAAAGAGCTAATGTTGGGGCAGCGTGCGCTGGAATATCTTTTTCTGACGACATAGAAATACATAAGCCAGTTGTTTATTTTTGCAAAATGTGCAATTATAAAGCTTGCTTTCGGAAAAGTGACGCAATAGTCATAGAATATGCAGCCGGTGGTGGCAATCATTTTTCAAACAAAACTGGTTTTACTACTATTATTTAGTAACATGGCTGGGAATACACATCCGTTTTTTCCCAAGACAGGAATTCCACACTTGACTACCAAGGAAAGGAGGACGGTAGCCAGAAACAAGCTCTGGATTCCATAATCACATGTCGTATCGATTGTTTTGTAAATAACCGATTTTTTTTTTGTTTTACATTTTTGTATTCTTCTTGTGTAAATATTAAATGCATGGCCTGATAGACGGGAATGAATTCCGGATTCTTGCACGGCATGCTCTTCTCGCGAGCTAATATATTCTGAAAAGCTCAGTGCGTTCCTGATCAGCCAGGCTTGTGCGGAAAGCATACAGATGAGCCCTCTGCCAGGCGAACGCGGAGGAGACTCGAGAATGATTCCTGGAGGGAAGGAAGGTGCCGGTGCTCTCACGTTTCATCAAGCCTGTGCCATGGCATATAGACTGGAGGCAGCTGAACGAAATAAGCCTACGCTGAAGGTGCTCACCTGGGGTGCACGCGTAGAGGATGGCACGAGCTGATTCACAACCCTCCAGGTGCGAGTCAGACAAAAGCGGGGGTACGGTTTTCTAGGAAGTGGTGAGTAATCCAGACTTGGTGCTTTTAAAAGAAACTATGGCAACCTGGTCTTTGCGTCATTATTGACCCTAGAGAGCGGCAGAGGTACCAGTGACTAGTCACGGATATTCATTAAAGAAGCAAGACCGCAGACGTCCCTAAATATGGAAGTACTTTAGATGTTTATGAAGAAAATAGTTTTCCATTAAAGCTGAAAAAAATAAAAATCTCGGGAGTTCCTGTCCTTTGTCAAGGTATTTATTTTACTGACTCATATAGCACCATTAATTCTGTAGCGATTCACAGACAGTATTATCGCTGCCCCATTGGGGCTCACAATCTACATTCCCTATCTGTATGTCTTTAGGGTGTGGTATAAAACCGGAGGAAACCCATGCAAACATGGAGAGAACGTACAAACTCCTTGGTAGGGTGTGAACCAGGACCCTAGTGCTGCATGGCTGCCCATCCTACTGATATTTCAGGGTTAAATCACACTTGTGTATTAAAGGTTCACATTAGGAGAAATGCACACAGTATGGATTTTTCACATAGATTTACGTGAGAAAAATCCACAACATAAGACCCCTTTGACATGTCCGTGTTTAGAAATGTATGTGAAAAATGGTATCGGGGTCATAGATGTTTTGGATCAATGTGTGTCCATTTGATCATCAGTGGGGTCATCAAGGTTTTTCCGGTATGGATACAGAAAGAAATTACAAAGCCTCTCCTATACTTGGCAATGTTAGACCTGGATGCCATCTGTGTGCTATACGTGTTTTTCACAGACCCATGAACTTGTTTTGGCCCTTGTCAATCGGGACTTCTCCGCGTGTTTTACAGACACATGGTCCGTGTAAAAACACGGACATGCGCATAGCACCGTAGGTTATAACGTGTACGTGTGGTATCTGTGAACAGACACCACACGTACTGGAAACACATAAAGGAAGCCTAATACAGTACCAGCTAAGGCTAGGCTCACGCACATTCAGTACTTTCTGCCCAACACTACATCAGGATTTCTGTTGGAATCTCTTAAAAAAGGATCCTGACGAAGCCATTCAACCGAGTCACTTTGGACATTGTTTGACTTTCGTCCTGGCAGTGTTCATCTTTTTCAGATATTCACAAAAACATGTCAGACCACATTATTCTGCTTGTCTGAAAAAGATGACCACTACCAGAACGGAGGCCAGACCGAGTCCATAGTGAATAGCTGGGTCAGGATCCTGTTTTTCAGGGATTCCAAGAGAAATCCGAATATAATGCTCTACAGCGAGAGCTGTCCTGTAGACCTTTTATTCGTGAAGAAAGAACGTTGCCAGAAAAATTATTTCTCCTGATTGTAGGCATTAGAGACTTATTTTTGAACGACTATTTTAGCCAATACGGACTAACATGTATTTCTGATTTAGTGCAATGATCGTTCACCAAAACAATCTCATTTTTCAAAATGACAAAGGGAATGTGCGTTTGATATAGGGGAAATTGGTAGAGAAGGTGCAATGTTCTCTATGACCACCTTTCTGAAAAAATCTACATGACCTGCAAAATAAACACAAGCAGACATCAAAGTATTTCTGCAAAGAAGCTTATTTTCTCCAATTATATGGCAAGGATCCTCATAAGAGGATTTCTTACTTAAGAGGATTCTTGCTTTGCAGCTCCGTTGAGTTTCCGCATAGCCAACCAAACCTATTGTCTTCTGAAAAAGTCTTTCTTTTGGATGATATAACATTGTTTCAGTTACATAATGACCTATATTCCTGACATAACTTGGCTCATAACTTGGCTCTAATCTATGGCCAAGGACGCTGCAGTGCGGTTAGTGATGACGAGACTTCCACCTTCACATACCCTTCTTTATCACTTAGTATTTTATTACGAGAACGTGCATACATTGGTAGCTATTCTCTGCCAGGTTGTTCCAGGACGTACACATCTGCAGCTATATCCAGGATGATTAAATGACAGGGTATAAATAATATAATAACTGTAAGAACAGTCTCATCACAAACCTGGCTGGCCTTGAAGAAGCAGAAGGTTTCTCCTGGCAGTGTCAACTTTCATGGCCCAATCTTGAGACATGTTAGGTCACCCTGTCTGAAACTGGAATGCAATTAGCAAAAATCTAATCACGGAACTTTGTAAAAATCATACTTTGCCCTTACACAGCAGCTTAAAATGGACTTGACAACTGATGCATGCAGTCCGATTCACGAACATGTATCAGACATTGGCTTCATGATGACAGCCGTGTCCGTTCAACTCTGAAACGTTGCAACTGCTCCATACAGTATAATGAGCCCCATATATTGCTCCTTACAGAATAATAAGCCCCATATAATGCTCCACACAGTATTATACGTACCACATAGTGCTCCATACAGTATAATTATCCCCATGTATTGCTCCATACAGTATGAGCCCTATATATTGCTCCATACAGTATAATGAGCCCCATGTATTGCTCCATACAGTATAATGGGCTCCATATAATGCTCCATACAGTATTATAAGCCCCATATATTGCTCCATACAGATTAGTAAGCCCCATATATTGCGCCATACAGATTAATAAGCCCCATATAATGCTCCACACAGTATTATGGGTACCACATAGTGCTCCATACAGTATAATGAGCCCCATGTATTGCGCCATACAGTATAATGAGCCCCATATAATGCGCCAAACAGTATAATGAGCCCCATGTATTGCTCCATACAGAATAATGAGTCCCATATAATGCTCCATACAGAATAATGATCCCCATATATTGCTCCATGCAGTACAATGATCCCCACATAATGCTCCAAACAGTATAATGAGCCCCATATAGTACTCCATACAGTATAATGAGCCCCATACCTTGCTCCATACAGAATGGGCCCCATCTAATGCTCCATACAGAATATGATTGGCCCCATGTATTGATTCAAACTCCAAAAAGAATGGGCCCCCTATAATGCTCCATATATAGTGGGCCCCATATGAGGCTCCAAATA
>VIAB01011231.1:0-12216 GCA_009801035.1 Oophaga pumilio
ACATGGATAAGCGACATAACTTCTGTCAGGGACTGTATATTAGACCCCATATACTATATAATACAGAATGGGCCCCAGATAATGCTCCAGTATATGATGGGCCCCGTATATTGCTAAATATATAATTGTCACTATATAATGCTCCATACAGTATATGATCGACCCTCTATAATGCTCTATATGTAATGGGCCCCATATAATGCTCCATACAGAATAGGCCCCATATAATCCTCCAGTATATGATGGGCCCCATATATTGCTCCATATATAATGGGCCCCATATAATGCTCCTGTATATGATGAGCCCCATATAATGCTGTGGAGTCCAGTTCCTTAATCCTGTCTCTCCCGTCTGCAGTCAACAAGAACCCCAGCAATAAGGGATGCAGCCTGGGTTAGGGCTTTGGTGGATTTGGGATATTGATGGGATCATGAAGACAGGCTCCTGCCACCACTGCTGTTGCACCAGCTTCCCCTGGCTCTCTTCCTCTGGTCACTCCCTCCAGAGTCTCGCATGCTTCTGCCATCTTTGTCACCCACCAAGCATGTTATACTGTATGGATGACTAATTGAATACAGTAAAAAAATTAACACTTTTTTGGAGTGTTATAACTCACAGAAATGTACCCCAGACAGCATAATACTGTATTGCTGAGAAATATAATCCTGCAAAAAAAAGTTCCGCCTTTTTTCAGTTTTATAGATCAGATGAAATGTACTCCAGAATGGAATAGTGTATGGGTGAGAAATGTAATCCAACTAATTTTTCAATGCTGTTTTGGAGTGTTAGATACCACAGAAATGTACCAGAGAACACGTGAAACTGTTTGGCTGAGAAATTTAAGATTCCAAAATTTTGTAACTTTTTTCAGTTTTATAGATCACAGGAAATGTAACCCAGACCACGGAATGCTGTATGGGTGACAAATTTAGCCATGCAAAATTTTTAAACACTTTTTTGGAGTATTATTTATAATGTATATATAGAAAACAAAAATTATACAGAACACAGAATAGTGTATGGGTAATAAATTTAACCCAGGAAAATTTTGAAACAATTTTTGGAGTGTTATATAACACAAAAAAAGTAACACAAAAAATCATGTAATGCTCAATGGATCAAAATATATTCAGTTTTTTCAGCTCCCCAAAAAAGCTGCAGCTATATATTTGCCAACAGAATGCACAGCCCTAATTACTGTCTACAGACTGGATTCTGTCACACTCCCTCCCTAGGCTAAACGCAGATTGTATGTGATACAAACAGCAAAGCAAACGATTAGCCCTTCGAGAGCTGTTAGGATGATAGTTCAGCTTCAGTATCAGTATCAACACTACAGGACTCTGATTCGTTATACTGTGCACACAGGCCTAGACAAGCACTCTGTCCCTCTGTGTGACTCAGCACCACAATTGTGGATTACCAGGGCTAGGGGGTACTCGGCGCCGAGCCTGTGGATTTCTATAGGGAATGTCACTGGCAGCTGTGGCTCGGTCCGTGGCCCTGGCGGTCATGCATTAAGGGGGTTATTTACAGGGGATTTGTAGATATAAGTTCGTGACGCCACCTGTAGATTCTGATCACTAAGACCAGCGCTGCGGGGTAGTACTCCGAGGGGATGGTATAGCAGCCAGGTGTTGGGTCCCCTACAGGTGGGACTGATCCCTCTGAGTCTATGGTGTTTGTGCAGGGTGCAGACAAATGAAACAGTCTCAAACAAGTGGTTCTCTTTCCATACCTTTTACTTGTCAGATGTTTAGGCAGGTCCCGGGGTGCTGGTCGGGGTAGAGAATGCGTTTCAAGATAACCACTGAGCAGGTTAGAGGCCTCCTTTACTCCAATTATAGATGAGTCCAACTTGCGTGAAGCTAAGTTAACTCTGAATACTCCAGCTAACTCCTTAGCTGTACTGCCCGGTCAGCGTTGTGATGGAGCCTTCCTTGTCTCTGCTTTGCAGATGTCGAGAGAGCTGAGTTCTTGCTTTTGTAGGGTCCTACTCAAAGTTCCCACTCTCCCTGACTCCAGTTACGTACCGACACTCTAAGGGCTTGTTCCTGCAACTTGTAGTCCAGCGAACCTCTGGGTTTCTTGTCACCAAGCTTGAAACTGTAGCAACCCTTCGGTCCCCAGTGACCGGCTAATAGTGCAGGTAATTCAATACCTAAGGCACTGCTCTAACTTCTTCCACTGCGCCCTTCGCCCTGCTCGCGCTCTTAACATAAGCACTCCAGTTCAGGTGGTAAAAGTCAATTCCTTCTTTTAAGCTATCCTCCTTCGAGCTCACTGAGCAGCTCCCAGTATTCTCCTAGTCCAGGATCACTATCGACTGAACTTCACTGTCCTTGGACAGGCGGCTGAAGTATCTGCTCTGAACTCCTCTCTTCCAAACTTCTTTCCTTGCTCCTCAGCTTCTGACTAGGCTGGGAATGATATATAGTCATTCGTTACTAGACTCCACTTCTTTGAACTGACAGGAACTAATCTTCTGCTCACACAGAGCTCTGACAGGAATCCTCACTGTCTGGAAAGAACTAGTCCTGACTAGACTGAATTCTCTGATGGGATGACTCACTCGTGAGCCACCCACTTGACTGACTGACTTTGCTGCATGTCACCTCCCTATATATACCCTATGGGTGTGTCTAAGGTGTGATGGAGTGAATGAATATCAAGCATTAGTTGTGGTTACCTCTCCACGCATCCTCCAGGATAATGTGTGCCTTACATACCAGGGCTACACACCTCGAATATGAAGTGTTACAGAGCTGTGCAATGGCGTCAATGTGTCGAGCCAGGCAGTGCATGTTCTTTTAAAAGCCCTGATGAAGTCACACGGCCAGCCAATCACAGTAATACCACAACCAAGATGGCTACTGCATTACAGTGACGCGCAGGCAATCCCCGCATACTTATTGGTTGTGTAGCAGGCGCCAAAGATTTGAATTTTACATAGAGCACTGCCCATTATGAGGGAATCCGAGCACAATGATCCTTAGTAGCTATTCTTCTTTTTACTCAGGGCAAAGATTCCATTTGCTATCATGGCTAAAACAAAGTGGCTCGTTGCTACCTCAATGGCACATTCTCAGGTTGATCCTTTAACTATACACCTGGTCTGACTGATAACTCAGCGGGGATGACAATAGTGTTAGAAAAGTTTCATGCAACTTTGTTTCATTTCAGCTCTCCATGGCTTTCTTTAGAAGCTTCAGACTTTCCTAGACAATGGAGAAAGCTGATCTGACAGGAGAATGATGGCTTTCCTAGTATTGCTGTCACTTCATTGGCAGGGATCACAGTGGTCATACTAATTGAATACTGGTGGAATGTTCTAGTTATTTGCCACCAATATCTATTTTAGAATAGCCTTTTCAAGATGCTTCAACTAATTCTTAAGTTCTATAGGGTTGTTTTACTCATATGGTTTCCCTTTTTACTAGTATTACACACAATTACAAATCTGCCTGAAGAATTCTGAGCAAAAAGGTTTAGTCGTCTTTTAAATACTGGGGATGATTGTGGTTTACAGATATTTTCCACCCCATCTTCAGCTGTACAAATGAGTCAAATAATTTCTTGTTAAAAAGGAATCCCCTGTGGTTGGTCTCCCTAAAATGACTGTAGAGGTGAGTGGTGCTTAAGATGTAGGCAGCTTTCTCCAATGACTCACCTGTCTGTTAGAGATTCAAAGTCTTCCGCTTTGTTCTCCTCCCACATGGGAAGAAATATCACTCTTTTCTGTTTTGTATTTTGTACAAAGAAAGAGAACCTACAAATGATCGTAAACCAGCTCAGATTAGAGAGTGGAAATATTATATAGTAAAAGATATGACTTTTAGGAAAATGCTTGACTCATATATCATGATTTATGCTACTGTGAGAATAAAGATATTTAAGACATTGTACTACCCATAAAAGCATGGGTAACCTCCAAAATATAATAGTAACACCATAGCTAAATAATTACAGGTTACAAGCTAGACACTGAACAGCATTTTGTATGAACCACTTGTGGAAATGAACATGAGAAACACACATTACGGCAGCGGTGACAATACAGTGCATTACAGCTGTATATGCCATAGGTGAGAAATAATATTTATTTATGATACTTTTCTAGTATTATGATATGTATTATCATGTTCCCATTTGGTTATATAGACTATGGCCTGATTCATCATTTCCTATGCACATACAGTATTTTTGACTAATTTTGTGTGTTTTGCTCTTTTTTTTGTGTTCACCCAATTCATTATTGGGATAACCCCCCGAGGAAGCTGATGCGAAACGTGTGTCGGGGTTCCCCTCACGCCAGGTATGTGCACACAGCACTTGCTCACACTTTGATGTTTTAGTTCTCCTTTAGGTAGCACTTTATGAGCCAATGTGCAATTACATAGCTATGGATTTTATGTCTCCTTTGGAGTTCTTTATACCAGGATAGGCTGCTCCATATATGTACATGACACCTCATTTTGTTATGCTGGTCACTGGACCTTATTTTACCTATGGGTATTATGACGGTGTACTTGGGTTCATAATCCCCATTAGAATATAGCCTGCTCTGTCTTGGTACCATTTGCATTTCTGTGTTTGCCCAAAAATCTTTTGGATCTTGGACTGTTGGAGGTGTCGTGAGCCTTCTAAGCCATAAACGTCTGACACCTCCTAGTCCTGTCTGACTTGACATTTCTATGCTCCACATACATGCTGTATGGATACATTTTTTATGCCCCTGTTAGAGTCATTTTGTCTTATAGACTGCTTTTTGTGTCCTATGATTATATTAGCTCTGCTTGATATCTTAATATGGACACTTGTCCTATTGCCACATCACATGTTTTGATGCTGTAATTTTCATATGTCACTATTCTATAACATATGGGGCAAAATGATTAGATTTGTCATTTACTCATTACCAGGGCATTACTGAATATTCTTTTGCACCCCTGGCGTTTTTGTATCCTGTGATTTTTCTCCTGTATTGTTTTATTGTCATGTTATTTAATAAATATTTTGTACTATTTGCCTAATTTCCCTGGCTTTTTTGCCTAATTTTGGATTGTTGCATTTGGGAAGGGCCTCTATGTTTGGACTTGCTTTTTGGGTTTTCATTATTGTATTTGCGGCTTTAATTTTAAGTCTATTTTATATGTGCTGGCTTGGGCTTTTTTTCTGCTTTGTAAGCAGAGTTTAGTGTTTCCATATGTTTTATCCTGATTCATCAATCAAATTTTGCACATCTCTCCAGTCCCCGTTCCTTGATGGCACAATTGTGTGACTTTTGGCACCAATATGTGATTTTTGGTTACAAAACTAAAAGAAAACAAAGTCCAAGACAGGAAAAGAACTCATTTTTGATTTGACATCAAATTCATTAATTGCGTGCATCTTTTTGATACATTTGATGCCAAAAACGTTAGCTAATATCTTAAAACAAAAACAGTAAGCAGCTTAAAAACCTCAAATGACGAATGGGGCCTTTATGTTCTTAGCATGTTAGTGAGCAATAGCCTGACTTGGATTGCCTTAGTATGCACTAACAATTTTCTGGTCATTTGAAATTGCTTAGTATGCAATAACTTGTTTTTATTACAGCTAATATTGTTATCGTTGTAATCATACTGTTTTGCCACTTTAGATTTTGAATTTTTTTCTACTTAGGTCTCTATTCAATATCAATTGTGTGTGTGAGTGTTTTACTGGGATATAATAAATGTAATATTATTAGTGAGATAGTATTGTGACTCCACCTTTTTTATTACAGAATTCTAGTCTACTAACATTTTTAAGGCAATAGAGGATAACATAAAATGTAATGCTTTTGTAGTATTTCATAGAATATCTGTGTAGGGTTGCCCAAAACAAATATATTTATATATTTTAATATACTGTTTGTTTCATACTGTACAGGTAAGAAATTGTTACCCAAACATTTACTGAAAATGGTTTTGTTATGACTCATTTTTTTCTTTTTTGCCATACTGAGGGAGATTTAGGGGAACGGTGAAGCAGTTGCAAACGGCAAACGGTAAGTGGTAAAGATGTAGCAAGTCCCAAAGCAGAATACTGGAAAACTTGGTAGTTGATTAATGATCCTGAAGAGAAGAGAGGTGTTTTAGGCTATACACTATAGCTGACAACTTTCTGCATCAACAACGATCAGTATTGGTCCTGACCATGGCCATTTAACTCCTTAGATGCTGCTCTCAGTAGTGACTGCAGCATCTAGATGATTAACAGAGTGTGGGGGCTTCCTCTTTAACCCCATCGGCATTCTGAAATTATGATTGTGTGGTCTTTATGTTTTTCATTGCAATTGATGGCCAAATAACAGCCTTAGAGTCTACCGGCTATAGTGACCTGTTCAGAAGTTATCAACATTTAGGTGGTAAAAATAATTTTTTTCATTCCTGTCATGTCATGTTTCATTAATTCCTGAAACGCAACTAAAGGGTGAATAAACTACCTGAAAACAATTTTGAATATATTGAGAGGTGCTGTTTTTAAAATGGTATCCCATTTGGGGGGTTTTCCAATATATAGGACCCCCAAAGTCACTTCAAAACTGAATAGGTCTTTAAAAAAATAAATTTTTTAAGTTTTCTTGAAAAATTTAAAAATTACTGCTACATTTTTTACTTTCTAAAATGCTAACAAAATAAAAGAACATTTTATAAATGGTGCTGATGTAAATAAGACAAGAGGGAAATTTATTAATGGTTTTCTATGGTATGACTATCTGGATTAAAGGGATAATCATTCAAAGTTTGAAAATTAAAAATTTTTTGAAATTCCTGTCAAATTACTGATATTTTTCCATAAATAAACACAAAACATATCGACCTAAATTTATTATTATCATAAAATAGAATGTATTACGAAAAAACAATCTCAAAATCACTGGGATCTGTTGAAACATTTCAGAGTTATTACCACATAAAGTGGCAGATTTCAAAAATTTGGCCTGGTCACTAAGGTGTTAATAAAGTCAGATTACCTACATTAAAAGTAATAATTTTCTTCAGTTGCAAATATGTTTTCAAATAAAAAAAAGAACTACATTAAAGTGTAAAAAGGAACAAAAAAATGCAAAAAAAATATAGAAAAATACACAAATGTAAAATATATATATTTTTTATTTTAACACTACAGAATTGATTTAAAACTTGTTTCATTATAGTTATTTTCACTTTATCTATGGGTAAAGCTAGACAGGTAAGCTAGCAGTAAAAGAATAAAGAATAGCTTTAAAAATAATACAGGAAACACATCGTATACAGTTTTATTGTAAAATTCTATACGTTTCTTTATTTTTAAAAAACTTTTGTAACACAAATAAACAACGGTGTTATTAATATACACACACATACACATATGGATCATTGTGACTTTAATCTGGTCTATGACAAAAATTGAAAACTGTTCTTATCATGTTTGGGGTCAGTGAGATTATTTTTTCAAAACACTCGATGGCCTGTCTGCGTATGGAGTTTTCTCTTATAACTTACTCTCGTAACCTTAAAAAAAATTCTAGAAAAAAATCTATGTTACAAAGTATAAACAGGCTGCAAAATGTTTGAAATTAATGTCATTTTTTCTTCAAGCATATAAAACACTGGAAAAAAGTGTGGGACAGAGCGTTAATATCTAATGTATTTTATTCTTTTATATAACTATTACATATCACTCTTTTCCTTTTAAGATAAAAACAATTACAATTCTTATCACCGGTAAAGTTTTTTAAAATTATTGATGTGTCAAAAATAGGCGCTTTATAAATTGATATTGGAGAAAGTACACAATGCCTTGTCTAGTGGAAACCGCTTCAGGAAACTTTACTTCTTTTTGGAGTTTTCGGAGGAATTTTGCTTTTCCTGGAACGTCTTTGAAAAGTTTCTACAGAATTTTTTTCCTGAAGCTTTTTTTTCTGGGCAGCCTTTTAATTAAACAATGCCCAGTTTGCAGCATTTTCCGTCAGGAACTGCTACAAAAAAGTGACATCCACTTTCTTTTCTCCAGCCAGGTAGTTTTGAAAGCCTGAAGTGTTTAAAAGAGGCTTAAAAGCCTAAATATACTGTATGAACAGCAAGTCAGTTGTCTATAGAAATGAATAGGAAGATTCTTTTAAACATTTTGCCAGCACTTTTTCCACCGTTTAGGAGCTGAGCCACTTAAGGAGGCACAGTGTGAACATACCCCAAGAGGACCATGCTTTACCTGAGCTATTTCTTGATTTTACATTAATACAGGGCGATGAACTCAGAGACAGTAGAAACATACTAACTCCAACTTCAAGATAAATATTACATTTTATATATTAACCCCTTTATTCCAAGCAATAACTTATTAATTTTTCCATCAAGATAGCCATATGAGGAATTGCTTTTTTTCAGGACAAGTTGCAGTCTTGAATGATTTTAGTTTCAAGTAATAGGAAAAAGAGAACAAAATCCCAGTGGGATAAAATGTAAAAAAAAAAAATGCTTTTCTGCCATGTTTTCTTAGGTTTTGTTTTTACAGTGTAAATCGTGGGGTAATATTCAGGTTACTATGAATATAGTGATAGAAAACTTGTATATTTTTTATTTTTATATTATTTTAGTGTTTACAAAAAATGAAAAACATTGCAGCAAAAAAATAAATTGTTACATTTTCTGAGACTAATAACTTATTTATTTTTCCACCAATGAAGCTGTGTAGTAATTTGCTTTTTTTTGGATGGCGAGCTGGTGTTTTTATTTATACTATTTTTGGGTACATAATAGAATTTGATAGCTTTTTATTGCATTTTTTTTAAAACGGTGCAGCAACTAAAAAATGGAATTATTTACTTTTATTTATTTTTCTTTTTTATGGCATTTACTGTGCTAGTGATGGTATTACTTTTATAGTTTGATAGATCAGATTTTTACTAATGCGGCAATACACCAGATATGTCTATTCTTTTGTTTATTTTTAAACTTGGAAAAGAAGGGCGATTAGAATTCTTCTTTTTTAATGCCTTTTTCACTTTATTTTTTTGTCCCTATAGAGGACTTGAACGTTCTATCCTTTGATCGCTTGCTGTACTGTATATACTGCACACAGCTGTACTGCAGTATAAGGTGTAACTGTTGGTCTCCTATGAAGCCCAGTTTGTGTCTGAGTACTAAGATATCAGTTATGGGGCCCTTGAACAGGCTCCTTGTTACCATAGTAACCCATAGACACTCTGCAATCACGTTGTGGGGTGCTGATATCGTTCCCATTAAATGTTGCTATCAGTGATTTACAGCAGCATTTAATTGGTTAAACAGCAGTGATCAGAGCTAGTTCTGTTTGCCACAGTTACAGGCTTCTATGTAACACAGTTATTTGCTTCATGGAGATCTGCTCCATACATGCGGACCCCTGCACTAAAGATCCGATAACCACCATATACCCCCCATTTTTTTCCTGTTTTTCAGTACATTCCACGGTACAATAAATGGTGTCATTCAAAACTACAACTTATTCTGCAAAAATCAAGCCCTCATAAAGCTACGGCAATGAAAAAATAAAAAATAAAAATCTTTGGACGAAGAGGTGGACGAAAGAAAAAGCAAAAAAAGAAAATTGGCCAGGCTTTAAGGGAATCTGTCAGTGGGATGAACGAAACTATGCTGTCTATATGTGAATGTGTGTCATAGGAAGCTGACTAAAATGATGCCTTGATATCTGCGATCCGATTCCAGAGAAATCCACATTTTTCTTAATATTCAAATGAGCTATAAAGAACTAATGGTAGGACACTGATCTGCATGAGAATATGTCTCCAGGGCTTATTCCTAATAAAAGGGGTAAATACCAGTGTAGACATGTACCTATCATAGCACAGTAGAACTAAATTTTGCCTATGTTACCATGTGATTTTTTAATAAAAGCTGTGGCCTTTCTTGACACCAAAATAACGTGTTGTGTATTTTTTTTTTTTTTGGGCTATGTAGTTTGGGTGATGTGCTAATATATGAGGGTTGATCCCATATCCAGAAGTCGTTAACTCCCCGGAGTGCTAGGCAAAGGGACGCATGACTGTGAGAAGGGGTGGATCCACAAGTCTCGGAGTTTTTATTATCTGTATTTATATTGATTGTGTTAATCTATGTGTTTCCTGTTTTAGAACCAGCAGTCCAATTGTGTGCCTGGATTTGTATTACTGTTGGGCGGGAGGCGTTAATGAAAAAATGTAACTTCCTGTCTCATTGTCTCTTCCTCTTTCTCCTACCAAAAGGGACAGCAGAAACATTTCCTGTGATAATGGTAACGTCATCCATGGGCAGTTTAGCTGTAAACATAGGGATGAGGATCTTTGGTAGGGTCATTGGAGCCCTTGAAGTGGACTGGATTCGCTTTTGTGGCAGGTCAGAGCATGTCGACCCTGGATTGCTGCCTGCTGATTGCTGTCAGGCAGCTCAGGGATCTCATGATATCCGTGAATCTCAGAATATTCTTGTCTAGCATTTCACCTCACTCTTACTATACTCATTTGATTTTCAATAAAAGCTGTGGCCTTTTTGCTATCAAAATAACATGTTGTATATTTTATTTTATTGTGCTGTGTAGTTTGGGTTATGTGCTAATAAATGAAGGTCAATCCCATTTCCAGAAGTTGTGACTTTTATGCTTGTAAAAAAATGTGTTTGTAGCATGTTTAGATTGGCTTCACACTTCCTGTGTTTTCATGCACACAAGTAAAAAAATAACCATTTTTATCAGTGTTCTAGATCTGATTTTCATTCATTTTTGGTCAGTGTGTCAGATTTTACAATAGATGTGTAAAAAAACAGTTCAAAATTAGAAAAAATGTCAGTATTTTTCTTTTTGCCAATCGGTCTGAAAAATAATTGGTCATGTGAACAGACCCGTACAGTATAATGGGTACTTGTTTTATGCGAAAAACAAATAGCACCAAATTCCGGGGCCCACTCTGCAATTTGTGACATACACCATTTATTTACTGCAAAGGAGCACGCTGCATGTATGGAGCGGGGTCAGCAGTGCTGGCTGAGTTATACAGGTGGCACACTAAAGAAGCACTACAATGCTGCGATTGAAGCTAACTCGAATCACAGCAGATCAGCCTCTTAAATGCTTATGTCTATTGCCACAGATGCATTAAAGAGGCTCTAGATGGGAGAAGGTGCCCCTTCTAGTGCCCATCAGCCCACCCACAACATGAATGTCACGGCAGATGAGGGGGACCTTCTGGTGGCTCCTATGTTTGCCATCATGTTTCTACACTTATGGCTGGGCTTGTAATGAGATATTATAGTGCACTGTAAAAGTAAAGTGTTGCAGTGTATTGTGTAATAACCTGCAGGAAACGCGGGATGCAGTCAAGCACGGGGAGGCAGAGCAAGGGTTAAACAGGTTTATTTACAGGGGGATGTACTCCACGCATGGGAGTGAGGGATTTTAGGGTGACGGTAAGGAATGGGGCAGAACTGGGAGGATAGCAGGGTAGGTGAGGGACGAACGAGAGTTCAGTAATAAAGAGGTAAAACTTATCGGGATGTAGACTTCTGTTGTGAGGAAGTTCCGGGTTCCAATGGTGGCGGCGACAACAGTGTCGCAGGTCGTCTCATCGCAGTCTCTGTATGGCGGGAAGATTTCCCGTACCTAGCGATGTCTGGCACAGTACTGAGTCCAACGTTAGATACCGCCGGAACGAGACTTTGCTCCGCGGTGTACACCAGCCCTTAGTCTTCAGGCTCTAGCCTAGCCGTCCGTCTCTCTCTCTCTCTGCGTCGCACATTCAGTGCAGTCTCTGTCTTCAACTGGGGTCACCTCTTAGCATGAATGGTAGCGGGGAGCTGATAGTCGATCGTCCACAAACGGTGGACCTGAATGCAGGGGTCCGTCAAGTATGCGGTCACTCTGGGGCAGAGCGGGTGCGGCACTCACTGTCTCATAGTGTATGGCACCTGGCTTAGTTCCACACGGCTCCGCACGCTCCCCTCCGCTGGCACGGCTCTGCACGGCTCTTCATTGCTGGCACGGCTCTGCTGCCACCGCTAATCCCCCCAGCACTACAGCTCCTATCCTGGACAGCAGCAACATGGCCTGTCACAGGGCCAGCACTCTCTGGTGGGGGAAGCAGAGCACACTCTTCACTGCTCTGCGCGTTGCACTTACTTGGCGCCAACTCTCCCTGCAGCGCGCGCTTTTCCTTCTTATACCCGTGTCAGCGTGCT
>VIAB01011231.1:35146-56149 GCA_009801035.1 Oophaga pumilio
CATGGAATCAATGGTGCTATATAAATAAATAATAATAATACTATGACAAAAGGGTTAAAGACAAAAGGGATGGGAATGATTTCATTCAGACAAGATGTCGCCTATAAGGCACCCGGATATAAATGTTTATTTGTGATTCTGACTACATCTCATCACTTTTGTGGTTCCTGTATGGTCCACAATCTGATGATGACTGGTAACAACAACTCCCAGTATATCCTTAACATTGTTATAGACATTCTGGAAGTTGTAGTTTCACATAATATAAGTGTATATGGTGCTGACCTGACACTCCAATTGAACACAATGCTAAGCTTAGTGATGTATTCCTGTACTGTTGGTTGGTTTGGCATTGCATTCATGTACAGACAGTGGTTCTGGTGATGTATTCATGTTCTGATGGTGTCCTCACTATATATTCGTGTACTGACAGTGGTTTTCTTGATGTTATATATTGCTACATGTATTCTGAGCTTGAACGCATGTAGCAATATATAACATGCTTCATAGCAATGTTGAAACTGAAAAATCCTCAAAACATGTTTTGAGATTGAGAGGGATTTGGTTGAGTTTTTATTCAGTTTTTCCTCCAAAAACTCAGTGTATGTTTGAGTGTATTCACGATGCTGTATTTGTCTCCTTGCCTCTGCCGATGTGTACCTGAGCACCTGTGTGTTCAACATGTGTCCTATCAGATGACTTCCAAAAAACATTATGTGAAATGTCACATGATACATTGGGTGCTGTTTGGTGTACACACTCTAAACTACTAAGGGCCCTGGCTACCCTTAATTCAACCCTGCTTATATGGTATTTATTTCTTGCACTACCATGCTTTATTGCTTGATATTGAATTTTGTATTATTCTTGGTTTTGGTAGATCAGCTTCATTATATGTATATGCCTTGTTACAGCACATACAATAATTGCACTTTATGTTGTATGGAGCTTATATAGTGGGATATTTTTGACCAGTTACAATGGTGAGCCAGTGTAATTTTTGTGTGTAACACAATGGAGCTCTTTTAAATGTTTTCAACCATTTGAGTTGCTTCTTAATTCTGCATTGAAGCTTTAATAAAATGATGTGAGCATGTAACACCAAGAAAGTACATTTAGGCTGTGCTTGTCAATTTACTCAATGTAGTCAGGACTTGTTCAGACAGCTAGTCAACATGTTAAACTGTCAGCACCAGGGGTGTACATAATTGGTGCAATTGGCTGTGCAGAGGCCCAAGAGATAAGGGGCCCACTTTCACCTTCAAATAAGCAAGCAGGTTCGGTCACAGACAAAAAAAGGGGACTAAATACTGTTCTTCTACAGGCGTCCTCTTCCGTCTGTGTCCGCCGGCACACTGAACCAATAATAACCAGTGGGCCCCAAATGCAGAAATATTGTGCCAGTCACACAGCTACTCAGTCAGTTCAGAATGTAATGAAATAGAGAACTGCAGCATTGATCCCTGGAGTTTCTTGGAACATTGTAGTATCTTAGAAGGTCAGGACCACAAGCGTCAATGCATGTTATTATTGTTGCTGTTTATTTTGTATAGGATCCCTAATTCCAGGACACTGTAAACATGGAACCAGTACAAGCAGGGTTTACAGTAACCAATGTATAATATGTCTCATATAAAACTATAACACAAAAAACAAGTTCTGTAAACACAACTAAATGAGTGACAGACTGGAACATGAGAAGAGGAATGCTGCACATGAGAGTTTATAATCTACAAATAAAGAGTGTGAACATACCCTAATAGCATAATACCAACTATACTACCATTACTATTACATACTCTGGCATAAACAAGCGCTTCTCAATATATTAGAATATCATCAAAACGTTAATTTATTTCAATTCTTCAATACAAAAAGTGAAACTCATATATTATATAGTCATTACAGAGTGATCTATTTCAAGTGTTTATTTCTGTTAATGTTGATGATTATTGCTTACAGCCAATGAAAACTCAAAGGTCATCATCTCAGTAAATTAAAATAATTAACGAAAAACCCCTGCAAAGGCTTCCTAAGCATTCAAAAAGGTCTCTTAGTCTGTTTCAGTAGGCTCCACAATCATGGGGAAGACTGCTAACTTGACAGATGTCCAGAAGGCAGTCATTGACACACTCCACAAGGAGGGTAAGCCACAAAAGGTCATTGCTAAAGAAGCTGGCTGTTCACAGCTTGCTGTATCCAAGCGTATTAATGGAAAGTTGAGTGGAAGGGAAAAGTGTGGTAGAAAAAGAAGCACAAGCAACCGGAATAATCGCAGCCTTGAAAGGATTGTTAAGAAAAGGTCATTCAAAATTTTGGGGGAGATTCACAAGGAGTGGACTGCTGCTGGAGTCATTGCTTCAAGAGCCACCACACACAGACGTATCCAGGGCATGGGCTACAAGTGTCGCATTCCTTGTGTCAAGCCACTCATGACCACTAGACAACGCGAGAAGCATCTTACCTGGGCCAAGGAGAAAAAGAACAGGACTGTTGCTCAGTGGTCCAAGGTGTTGCTTTCAGATGAAAGTAAATTTTGCATTTCATTTGGAAATCAAGGTCCCAGAGTCTGAAGGAAGAGTGGAGAGGCACACAATCCACCAGCCATGTCATATGCTGGTGTAGGTCCACTGTTTTTTATCAAGACCAAAGTCAGCGCAGCCATCTACCAGGATATTTTAGAACACTTCATGCTTCCCTCTGCCGACAAGCTTTTTGGAGACAGAAATTTCATTCTCCCGCAGGACTTGGCACCTGTCCACACTGCCAAAAGCACTACCTGGTTTAAAAACAACAGTATAACAGTGCTTTATTGGCCAGCAAACTTGTCTGACCTTAACCAGAGGAAGATGAGAGACACCAGACCCAACAATGCAGACAAGCTGAAGGCTGCTATCAAAACAACTTGGGCTTCCATAACGCCTCAGCAGTGCCAAAGGCTGATCGCCTCCATGCCACGCCGCATTGATGCAGTAATTGATGCAAAAGGAGCCCCGACCAAGTATTGAGTGCATTTACTGAACATACATTTCAGTAGGCCAACATTTCAGATTTTAAGATCATTTTTCAAGCTGGTGTTCTAAGTATTCTTATTTACTGAGATGATGACATTGGCTATAAGCCATAATCATCAACATTAACAGAAATAAACACGTGAAATAGATCACTCTGTTTGTAATGACTCTATCTAATATATGAGTTTCACTTTTTGTATTGAAGAAGTGAAATAAATTAACTTTTTGATAATATTCTAACTTAGTGAGAAGCACTTGTATATCAAAACTGTCTAAGAGAAAGTGTCTTTGTTTCCCATTGCAAATGTCACAGCAAGGTTGATTAGAAAAATATAAATAAAAGCAGAGCTCCGACTGGTTGCTATCTCCCCAAAGACAGATTATTTTTCTAATACAGTTTTGATAAATTAAATAATAAATAAAATGAAATCCAATTTCTCAACAGTATTACCATACTTTGATTACTAGTGGGATTGCTGCAGTGTGAAGATGGAAATGAAGGGGCTTTAGGAGGAGGCTGTCTGTGGGTAGATTGAGAAAAGACTGGTTAAGGGACAGCTGAAGTGGTGGTGTGGATAAGGCAGTGGGTGTCGGGAAGGATGCCTGCAGGAGAGGAAAAGGAGACTTTGAAGTATGGCTGATATATGACTGATGCAACACATGCTGTAGAAGGGTAGTTTTGGCAACGCCAAGCATAGCTCTGCCCAAGCCCTGCAGAAGACCGCTCGACTCATTTCCCCTGGCTAAATGCTTAATCGGCCATAAGGTATTCATCCTTGTGAGAATCATATACACATACTGCAAGGCTATATTCACACTTGTGTTGTGGCTTATGTTCAGCACGTTCCACTGGATTCATTGTAGGACAGATACCTCCATAAACTTTCTTTGTTGTACAAGGGTTTCTTCAAAGAGCAAAAATGCTGCAGCTATTTATATATTTAGTGAATTTATCATGAATCCAAAAAAATGCTTGATCAATGACTGTAATGGAACTCGGTGCAGAAAAAGTGGGCTTAGCTTTATCAGCAGCCCATATGGGACACAGACTGCAATTCCCATCTTGCATTGCACACTGGTGTTCTTCCCATGGCTGCAGAATAGCTATTCTCCACGCTCTTGTGTATTTCGTATTATGTCTATTCTACTGCCAAGTAGCTCACATTAGTTCCCAATTATAGCCGCTACCATCTCCTAACTTCTAGTGCTGGAGCTGATGTCATGGGTGTGCCAGGTGTGACAGACAGTCATTTTGGATCCAGTTGTAGAAGGTCATTGCACTTTGCTTTGCAAGTACCTTCTTGATTTTCATCTCTGTTATGGAGTGATATCCTTCACCCTTTAGAACCTAGCAGTGACCTCCACCTTCTGCTACTTATTGACACACCCTTGCTGGATGTTTAAATACCTTGAGTCCCTTCAGCAAAGCGCTGGTGTTAGCTCTATTTACCTCTGTGTGTTGGAAGTGCTAGAGGTCGACAAGTTTCTTTTTGCAGTCTCTTGGAGGATTGCTGGCGTGAGCTCTCTTGTGTCATCTCAAGAAAAGTGTATTCCCTCGTTTGTCTTCCTGCTTTGTCTTTAGTTGTATTGGGGGCTGACTAGCGCTCACCCAGTCCCTTCCTTATTCAGGGTCTATTGCTAAGGGGAGACAAGGTTTAGGTTCCTGCTCAGCGATAGGTGCTGAACCTATTTAGTGACGTTAGGGCAGATAGGGTATTGTCAGATCTGCCTAGGGGTCTCCACTCTCCCATTTCCTAGTGTTTGGGCTCCACCACCCTCTTTACATTGTTGTGCACTTAGCTTCTCCCTCACCCAGCGTGACTACTGAGCATGCTCAACTAGCAAAGTGAAGTGGAACTACAAATCGTTACCGTAGGCAGCGAGCTAGAAGCATAATCATTTTGGGCCAATAATGCAAGTTTTGTGTAGCAGATTCCTGTTGACAAAATGAGATAGCTGGGTCAAACCTACCTTTTATCATTTCTGGAAACCACAAGCACCCTGAAACAGGAGTCTGATGTATTCAAGAATTTTGCACTGCTCCTTCCCTATTCTTTTTCCAACATTCTCCTTATTGGGTTGGTTATATATCTCTATGAAACATAGTCCATGCTCAGATCGAAAAACCAAGGCCAAATAGCCTCATCTAACTGCATATGAGGCAATTAGACAAAGTCAGAACACCCAGAGACTGGGTTGTTTATTCTGATTTCAGTACGGACCTTGCTTCACAGATATTTAACACTGACCTTACTTTGCAAGTAGAAAAATCTGTGAATTGGCTTAAGGGGGCCGCCATAGCACATCAATATACCTGACTCCTGCTTTATAGTGCTGACAGCATGCTACAATGAGACAACAAAAGCAGGGTGAAAACACTGTCCATAGAAGGGCGGATAAGGTACCCAGAACAGTGCGGCATGGGATTACGGCCCCACAACTGCATGTCACAGGTCTGTATGACGTGCATGGGAGGTGGGTGCTATTATAATGAAGAGAGGAGGCAGGGATTTCTTCCAGGCACCGCACTCCCTGGAGCCTGAAAGAAGTTATTAACATAAAAGATTAAAAGTGCATTTCTCAACATCTACACCGCAGCTATGAGGCATACAGGTTACGCTAGTTTAACCCTTCTACTACCTGTATGCCCATTGTAATAGCTTAAACGCATCACAGGAGGTGGCAGACTCCCTTTAATATTGTACATGCCAGATACAGTTATTCAGAATGTGTCATCAGAATGTGACCTAGCATTTAAATGCAATGTATTTTTTATTTTTGTTATGTGCTCTTTTTCATTTTCCTATTACTATCCAATTTTTTTTTAAATTTGAAATGTTAATAATTTTCACACTAGCTACAAGGCCATATGTTGGACTCATCTTTCCTATTCTGTACAGATTACTTTTCATCTGCCTTATTATTATCACAGACTGGATTGCAATGACAGGTAGCACCTTTATTCACAACATACATCCACCATTCTCCTCCCCCTTCCTTCACAATGCCTTTGTATTACAGCATGCCCAGTTTATTCTTCACTAAGAATGTCTATTGCTGTTGTTGTCCATGTTAAGGAAAGAAAGTATAAGTCTATTACACTCTTCAACATTAAAATTGCAACATCAAGAATAATAAGTAGTGAAATTATGGAAATCACAGGATTAAAAAATGTAAGCACATTTTTCAAAACAAATAGATTTATTTAGTATTGAGTATAAGCTTCACCACAGAAATACACGCTCTTGCACGCTTTGGTATGTTATCAATGAGGTTATAAATGGTTGTCTAAGGAATGTACTACCACGCTGAATGCACATGGGCATGAAAATCATCAAGATCCACCATGGCAGCTTGTTTTATAATTTTCAACTATTGATGTCTCATGTGCTCGATGAGAGACAAGTTCAAAGACCCTACAGGCCATGATAGCACACTTAGGCCACTCAGGATGTTCACAGAAGCACAAGCATCTTGCAACCTGGTGTGTTGAAAAACGACTCTTGGAACTCTTTGGAAAAATGGTTGTATCAGTGATTCCACTATTGATCCACTCCGTACTTCAAATGAAATCGGACATCACTGACCCAATATAAGGCGTCAATCATTGTCTACACAAATCATCAGAAGGTTTTTGCACAATACTGGGCATATACTACTGAATCTGTAGCATATGATTTTTACTGAATCCGTACACTGCTTTGTGTGCAAATTCAGCTCAATAATCCTGCCTTTTGAACTGCATGCCTCTCAAGGCATAACTGAGTGATCGGTGGGAATCTCAGGACTCAGGCTCCCACCGATCTGCTTGTAATTATAAGGGCACTCAAATCTGAAAATATCTGATAAGGGTTTAGTTATGCTTTATGAGAACTTGAAAGCTGAATGAACATGTATAAACTAATTATATGGCTGAGTCTGTCTTTTAAGGCTGATTTCAAGCAACTTCATTGTATGGGGAAAGTTTAAAGTTTTGCCACATATTCAAAAGACCTTGACTAGTCGAAAAGACGGGCACTACCAGCGGACCATTCCTATCCTGTCTGCTGATAGTATGCCCACTGACGAGTGACCGTGATCACTGATCACTCTCTTTCTAAAACTCACCTTTTCAAACTTCTTTATTTTTCTTTTCATCTCTCGGTTCCTTGTGAACGCCGTTGCAAAGAAGAAGAAAGAAATTTGAAATGGTCGGTTTCAATACTGTATATTCTGTAAACTTTCCCCACTCAATGAGGTTGCCTGTAATTTGCATAAAAGATAGATGCAGCCATATAATTAGTTTATATATATTCACTCAGCTGTCAATTTCCCTTTAATAGCTTTTCAGTGAGGAATTTTGATGCATTCCTACTAACGAACAGGAAGATTTTCTCTAGATTTCAGTGACTACTACACATTAGTGTTAATTGGTCATTGAATTGGCTATCATGCCAATATATAGAAAAAGCTCAGACATTCACATATTGTCTCCATATTATTGTGGTTCAAGTGTTGAATTCACCAAAGGCTTTCTTGCTTCTGGACCTATTCATTGCGATGTTTGTCATTGGTCAGTCCATAGCCGCAGAGGACATTTCTTTATGAAGGACAAATAAGCTGATAATAGCGAACGCAAGCACACAGAAACAACAAAGCAGCTCAGCTGCAATAAATATAGTACTGTCCTCCCCAGCACCAGTCAGCGAGCATTGGCCTGCAAGGTCTCGCTGAACAGGTACCGATTCACTGAAGTCCATTGACTTATGAAAATTGTTCCTCTCCCAAACAATGAAATGAGCTTGCAGATTTCTTTATACATTCCACCGATGTTCTCTCTCCAGATCTGTCATTGAGTCCATCTCTTCTGTCATATACATGTAAGAACTGACCGCCTCCCTGAGACCCAAGCTCACCGGGCAGTCTTCTTCATTTAAGTTGGTATTGTCACTAAATAGAGCAGATCTGCGGAATAAATGAAAAAGGTATGAGAGATCTCCAATAAGCTTATAACCCGCCTCCCCACAATTTCTCTACCGATAATGTCACCACGGCTAACTATTTACTTACTAACCCACTGCCTGTATTTGTCTCAGGATCTTTAGATTGTGAGCTCCTACATCTGAGGCTATTTAGATACATCTTACCATTGCTTGGTTTCCATCTATCTCCACCCTTCTCTGGCCCTTTGAAGCCATTGCTGTCAATCAAAGACAAAGGGGGGAAGAGATAGGGGTTGAACAAGCAGCTGGGAAGGTGTATATGAATGACTGGCCCGCTGTGAAGCACCAAGCTGCGGGACTTAGTTTGAACAGTCATTCTGTGCTGACAGAGTCCCGTTAAAAAGTGTCTGTCAGTACAAAATGACTGTTCACATCAAGCACGGCACTTGGTGCTCCCATGGTGTGGCTAAGCACTTTAGTACACCTTCAAACCTACTTGTCTACTTATTTTCCATATATCCATGCCGTCATATGGCTACTGTAAAGCCAAAGCTGTCAATCAATGAAGAAAAGGGTAAAGATAAATGCAGAACAAGTTGGTAAGAAGGTGTACTAAATTTTTCGGCCATGCCAAGGGTACACTGAGAGACTATGCTTGGTTTGAACAGTCATTTTGTGCTGTCAGACTTCCTTTAAAAGTCGTAGTGGTTGAATGTATTGTATAGCACCTCTCTCCTCCACCAAATTTTACATTGGGATTGGAGAGATGCTGCTACACGGCAGGTGTGATAGTTGCAGAGGTAACCTTCTGATGCTAGCAGGCTTCTAAAGACTGCCTCCACCATCTGAATGCAGCAAAAAATACAAAAAAAGCTGAGAAGAATAAAGATAGCACAAGAATAGGATTTTGTCTGGTTGATAATTAACAGAGGTTGTATTTGATATATGCTGTCCTGATCCAGGATTGGATAGCTGCTGCGGATGCACAGGTGATTTAAAAAAATTAAAAAATATAAACCATGGAAAGTTTGTGGTCCATATCCGTGCTGCCGGCTTGTGAAAAAACCTCAAAAGGCCAGAGGTAGTATAAACATAAAAGAAACCGTATTATTTATAATACCTCTGGAGTTTGATGTTTCTTCATGGATATGGACCACAAACTTTCCATGGTTTATCTGAATGCAGCAGAATCCTTAAGACAGGTTATCAATATCACATTGGTACGGCACCGATTAGCTGCAAGAAGGTTCCACGGCAGAGGTATGTACAGTGTACGGAGCTGGAGCAGCAAAGCTCCATACACCGCATAGTGGCTGTTCTCAGTTACTGCAACTCAGTTCCCATTGCGCTAAATAAGTGCGTGTGAATTGCAAGTCACAGTGCCCCCTTCTGACAAATGATGGCAAGTATAAATGTCTTCTTATACAGTGCTTGCAGCAGCCAGACAAATCTCGTCAGATCTTTTTGAATTATTGGTGTGCATCATTTTATTGAAAAGAATAGTTTTGCATCTTGCGCAATTCTCTTTGTGAAATACGGCGTAATCTGTAAATGGAGCCTTTTATGCTGCACTGAACAGAACCTGGCTCAGACTTTTGACACTTTCATAAAAACAGAAAATGCTGGAGAGGAGGATGTGGTTATTTGGGATCTTCTTATCTGTACTTTACCTATCTAGATCTCGCCAGTTCAGCATTGGTTTCCTGACCATGTTGGGTTCTGCTGTCAGAGCAGCAGGAGGAACAAAACGTTGTGCTACACATGGCTCCTTTAAGATGCAGCAAATTCCATCTGCCATTTCTTAAAGAGAAAAACAAAAATCAAAATAAGTTGATAGATAAATAAGAAAGAGTAAAACAGTTGAAGATGCAGTTATCCGGCATATATAGTTACAGGAAAGAATCTTAAACAAGTAATTAGTCTCCATATTTTATATATATTTATATAAACATTGAAGAATTAACGCACAATTTGTATTATACATACTTATACAATTAGTTATTACTATAATTAGTAATTAGTTATTAGTTACAGGTTGAGGATAGGAAAACACTATATATATATATATTTTTTTTTTCTTTTAAACAGAATTAGTTCCATTTCTTATCTCATACTGCATATCAGTTCTATTCAGTTGACCAGTCTGAATAAGTTAGTCGCACTACCAGACACAGCCTGTAGATAAGAGTGGCACTGTTCATGGAAGAAAGGCGTTATGTTTTTCTAACATCAGACATGGTTATATATTTACTTTATAAAACATGGCTTTACCGGAGTAATACTCCACCATTTCCTGAAGTGTGGAAAAGGTCAGACGGGGCGAAATATAATACCAGCCATTTTCTAGCTGGTTAATACGATAATGCTTGATAGAATCCAGTGAAGCTTGATTTGATTTCCGCATTGATAAACTATAACACCCTGTAATGAAGAAATATAATTTTTTGTAAATATGTGTCCTATAATCGCATTGCTGTAATGCCAAACTGAGGTGCTATGGTTATATTAGATGTAAGAATGAAAAATTTGCATACATTTTTTTAGCTTTCAATATAATTCTTAAAAAAATCTTATACCCAATTTTAGAATTCTTGCTCTATATTCCAAAACAAGCCCCACACTAGACTCTCAAACCAACACCATACAACCATATCACTGTTCTGTACCTCATATTACCTCATTGTACCGCTCTATCAGTATATCCCATTGTACCACTCATATACAGCCACAGGAGTTAGAGTTATGTTTGCTGCTCTTTAATAATATCCAGCAAATTACACTTCGAGGACCCAAATACATAAATGACAGTGGCTGAACACACAATGCATTGCACCTGGGTATGAGCGCCAGGCTAGATGGTTTCCTGTTACTAATGTCTTAAGTGCATCATTTCCACAGCCCACACCACATATTGTTTGACAGGTGTGAGGACTTCCTGATGGCAGACAAGAGCGCTCTTTGAAAAATACGGCCCTTTAAACAGACTTACGTTTCATATCTAGCCTATAGGCAATTTATGCCTTCAGTCAACACCTACTGCAATTCTCCCCAATATCCTATTTCTCATATGTCACATTACCAGGGGTTCAATAAACTGAGATATTGGTAGATGTTTGGCTTTCATGCTGGTCTTTGACTGATTCTAGCACGGTGATCCCTATTGAGTGGATCCCTTCTTTGGGCCCTGTAAGAGTAATGTGGTGGAAAGAGTGGAGGATAGGTGGTATCTGCAGGTACATCTGTTTTTCCAGGTTAAGAGTGGAGTTAGTCTTCCTCATTGTACAATTAGATCTTCGGGATGGAAATATTTAAAAATATGCCCAGCCACAGTGAATATCGTGCCAGGCTCCCATTGGTTAGAATAGGACCTGGGCAGAATGCTCACTGCGTGTCGGACTGTGCATCGCTCTAGATGTGATGCTAGATTGGGTCAGAGAGTAATTATGGACAACCTTTCAATTTTAGAGGCTGGTTCAAATCAACCTCAACCATAGCCATCTCAACCTTTACTAAAAGAATAGATTAAAAATATTTTTTTGTACCGCTCCTATGTATATGCATCTCCATAGTTACAGACCACAAACAAATCCTGCGCAGTCTGATCCTGCAGTTAACATCACTACATACTATCTTGCCCCCTACTTCTTTATAGTCAACTGAATGAATATATTAGTTTAGATGCTGAATAGTGATGAGCAAACGTGCTCTGATAAGGTGCCATCTGAGCAATCTCAGGTACTAACCGAGTGTCTTTGACGTGCTTGAAAAATATGTTCAAGTCCCTGCGCCTGCATGTCTCGTAGTTGTTCGACAGCCACAAAAACAAGCAGGGATTTCTTAACAAACACGCAAGCCCTGCAGGTAATGCGACTGTCTAACAGCCATGATACATGCAGGCGCGGGGACTCAAACATATTTCTCGAGCACGCCGAAGACACTCGGTTGATACCCGAGATTGCTCGGATAACACCGTTGCTCATCAGTAATGCTGAAGTCTTTAATTGAAAAAGCTTGAAACTTTTGCACCCCCAATGAAGTCTATAGCCAGAGATGAGTTTATCACACAAAACATTTTCTTTACTTCTATTGTTAAAGTAATTTTAATGTAATGGATGAATTGTATTTTATCATAGAAGAAGGTTATCATCCAGACCGTACCTCTTCTGGTTTCACTTTCTCGAATCAAGAAGGAACCACTTTGGTTACAGCTCACCAGAAGCAACTCTTCTGCTTTCTCCCGGTTTATTCCTTTATATAACCACCTGCAATAATTATTAGGAACTTGAGGTTAGGAACTGCCTGGTTCCTTATGTGTTATGTTGTAATATATTTGTACAGAAGACCCTCTATGAGAAAATTTATTGTTATAGATTTAGACAGCACAAAAACGGATGATATAGATACTGCCCTGGTTGAATTTGATCCAGTGACTACCATGTTCCATGATAGCGGTGCATTGTACTAATGTTACTATGATTATGATTTCGATTTACCTGTTGTACACTTTTGCAACATATTTTCTAGGCATGTAGCACTCCTTTCCAGTTGAAATTGACTTTACCTTCCACCAGTCTCCATCCCTGTAAGATAATAATAAGCATTGGTTATGAATAACTATTAGTTTACGCATACCACATGATCATAGCCATCATCTACAGAGATCTGACAAATGTCCAAGGCAATGCCTAATGTTCTCAGAATTCATTGCATTGATGTAAAAAATGGATATACGGTACCCAGGCCAGATTAGACAGAAAGATGGAATCACTGCAGTGCGCAAAACATTAGAACAAGCCAATAAAGAGAAGGACTGCAAATGATTTGTCTGTAATGCCCTGGTGGCAGTGGAGATCCACTCCTTTTCCTCATTCCCAGAGATGCATGGCATGGCCTATAAGTCTCCATATACTGGCATGGCACTCTCTACAAGGAGAAACGTTCCCCTTTAGACCCACCCAAAGGCCTCTCATCCAGCCAAATCAGAACTCCTGCTTTTCACTTATGAGGAGCAAACTCCCCAAAACATGTGTCTGCAAGTGGAGGGTCTGGGTTGGATTCTTATCCTTTATTTAGCGGGGTATGTAAAAACCATGAGGGCATCACAAGCCCACTAACTCATTATTGCAATTCGAGAGTTATCTTTCTGGTCATGTAGAAAGAGCTGTCCCATGTGGTCAGTTTCTGAGGCCCTGTCGCATTCATGCCACTGACAGTGATTTTATCCAACAAGCAAAGGCCCGTTTTCATCTAAAAATTAATCTGAAGTTATTATTGAAAAAGCATTTAATAAAGCCAAAATTAAAAGAAAAAGAGAAGACCTCAGTCAGGGAGTCCAAAGAATAGAACGCAATAAGGAATTTATTCTATCATTCCAATTTAATCCTATGTCTGACTTTTTGAAAAAGTGATCTCAAAGTGATCTGGATCTCTGTGACATTGTGATATATCAGTTGGTCTATCTCTGAGGCAAGCTAAAAATGTAAGTGATGAGCTATGTCGCAGGAGAATTGTAACAAATCGCACAACTTCATTCACTTTCATTCATTCGTTCATTCATTAGATCTTAGAATGAATAAATGAAAGGATTTATCAATGGCCCAGGTATTATCCATGATTTCTGTAGGGTAGGGCCACCATCTGATTTTATTCAACCTCTGTGCACAGGGATCTGTGCGCGTATGAGGCTGTGTACATGAATTAAGGATAATGCCGTGTTAGGTGAGTATCTCAGACAATGCTAACCTGAAAACTTATTTATCTGCATCATACTCAACTTGCAGGAAAAAAACAAGGCAGTTTCAGGTCACTTACTCAGAAAGAACGTTCAGCTGCTCCCCAAGGCGAATGCTTAAATCACCTTGACCACCAGATGGGTAATTGAACAAAGCCACAAACACACACTTGTCCACTGCTGAAAAACAAAAAGCCATGTTTGTGCAATGCTATAGAGAATGTCACACGTTGTGACTGAGCAGGTGGCTTAGTAGTGATGAGCGAGAGTGGAAAAATACCATTTACAGTTCCCTACATTCTTATGCTTCAGTTCTCTAAATGTAGAGTTTTTGCTGATATCCAGAACCAACTATTCATAGGTTTTCTAAAGTGCTGACTTACTGGAGACACACTTGGGATATAACATAAAATTCATGTATTAGCAATTCTATAATATATATAGTTTGTCTCCAGGTGGTAACCTATTAAAGATGGCAGAAGCAGGTGGTGTCACGCTGTCTAATGAGATGTTAACAATGTCAGTAAACTATTCTTACAGGGACAACACTCTAAACAGCATACAGTTTAGCAACATCAACATGTAAGTAAAGAATAGATTTACCTGACACGATATCCGTTGAACTCAGGGTTAATCCTGAGGACTTGTAAAAGCTGTAACAGGAAAGAGGTGGACCGGGGTCTAACCTGACCCTAAACTGGGGTCCTAACTAATCCCTCTCCTTGGAGGTACTGATAATGGTTCAGAGGTCCAAGTCTCCAGCCTAATCCTGTCTCCTATCAATCCCTGAATACCACCACAGGGATATGGGCAGATATCAACTAGATACACAATTTAAACATATAAGACAGACAGGAGTAAACACAGACTTGCATACACACACAAGCATAGAAGAAACATAAATGGTCTGGAATATAAAACTCTAAGCAATGTGAGCTAAATCAACTTAGGAGATCTCAACTAGAGTCTATACAGGTTCAATCCTATCTGTGGTCTGCATGGAAATTTCACTGGCAACTCCCAGAGCAGACAACAAGATTCTTAAAGGAAACCAATCAACAAATAATCAATTGCAGCCGGGAGGAACTGCACCCTGTGCCAGAACCGAGCACAGACAGAATTAACTCCCTAAGTGCCAAACACAAAGAAACAGCTACTCAGCTGTGAGAAGTCAGAATGTGCAACCGCGACGATCTTCGTGGCGATGCACACATGACAGGTGGGTCCAGTAAAATTTTCATGCTCCATAATTGTACTTATTTTTTATTTGCATTGTATGGATGTTAAATAGCATTACAATACTGTCCAGCCACCTTACTGAAAGCCCAGCGAGCGAGACAAAATTATTCCTTCAGGGAGCCGCTGGCTATCTGTCATAGAGGCGTGCCCGGAGCAGCTACAGTCACTGCTCAGTACACATAAGCAAATCCCGGCATTTTGCTTGACAGCTCCTTCTGCGTAGGTGCACATCTGAGCGAGCTGTCAAAGTGCTGGGGCTTGCTACAGCAGCCACTCACGATGCGTTGAGCAGTGACTGAAGCCACTCTGGGCACGCCTCTTTGACTGAAAGCTGGGAAGAATAAAGCTAATTTCCTTCCAGTAGCGCTTTCAATAATGCAGCAGGGCAGCATTTCAATGCTATTAACCTGCAGATTAACCCTGTATTTGCGCGCTAATACCATTTGGGGACATAGCAAGTTCCCTTTAAGGAATGCAGCTTAGTACTTGATCCATATGGTCATATAGCTGCCCTATACATAAAATGTACATTTAGAGATCTAATCCTTTGTTATGAGATCTACCATCAAGTACAGGCTGCAGTTAGTGATGAGCGAGTATGCTTGTTACTCTGGTTTTCCCGTGCACGCTTGGGTGATCTCTGAGTATTTGGAAGTGCTTGGAGATTTAGTTTCTGTCGCCGCAGCTGCATGATTTGTTGTTTCTAGACAGCCTGAATACATGTGAGGATTGCCTGTTTGCTAGGGAATCCCTACATGTATTCAGGCTGTCCAGCAGCCACAAATCATGCAGCTGCGGTAACAGAAACTAAATCTCCGAGCACTTCCAAATACTCGGAGATCACCCGAGCATGCTCGGGAAAACCTGAGTAACAAGCATACTCGCTCATCACTAGCTGCAATACAGTCATGTGAATGAGCTCTTATGAACCAAAAATGAGAAGTGCTTGAAATCCCACCTATATTAACTTGTGTTGTCACCCCATTGTTCCAATGCATCCAAAATGGAAAAAGCAGTAACTTGGCAGAGTATTGCATCTCCTTTACCATTTTGTTTCCACAGCTCTTGTGCAAATCTATGCAACACCATGGCAACAGACTACAAACAATCCTTTGCAGAGCTATGCATCTCCATGGTAACAGACTACAAACAAACCCTTTTGAAACATTGTATACTAAGAATGGCAATTATTGAAAACTTTTTCTGTGGGCATGTGCAAATCAATGCTAACATAATGGGTTAAACTTAGAAAGTTTGCTATTGAAAGCTTCAATGTGTTCAGATAACAGCAGATAAGAAATGGTTCCCTGTTCTTCACTATTTGCATATCATTATGTTGTCTTTCACTATGAGTGATGGAAAAAGTGAATACTGCCGCCGAGCACAGTGGAGCCAGGCTTCTGGCATAGCACACAGAAGGAGGGCATCGACATCCTTTGCTGGAGAACTACAAATGCAATAGAAGAAAAGTAAAAGTTCTTACCAACAGGGCTTCTCTGAGTGCTGGTCATGGTGGACTGTATAGCTGAATATCCTCTTTTGCTGGGCAAGCTCCCCATTCCTTACTTTGTTTTCAGCAGTGGAATTCCTTCAGTAGTAAGAATCTGCCAGAAATAAGAGTCTAGTAATTACACTATTATTTGCTAATTCTTCTTATAAGATTATGTGTCGTGCACCAGGATAACCAGAAGCACGATAGTGTTGATAGACGATCAGTTGTAGCAGGGCTGAATTGGTTATAAACCTTTCCTGCATTATGTGAGTAATGATAATGCAATAGGGTTACATTTCCCTCTAGTTCGGAAACTAAGGACCTGTATACAAAGCCAACCACATATAGAAGGACTCGCTGACAAAGTGTAAAGTTAAGCTGGCCACACACATTAGATGGCTACCAGAGAACAAATTTTCGGCTGATGGTTTGGCTGACAGCCATTTCATCCGACGCTCCTATACACTGGAGCTCTCGCCCGGCCAAGTGCTTTTGTGTTCTCTATGATAAAGTCACCCACTGAGACTTTGTCTGGTGGTTTATCTCTGGAAGAACAATGTGATCGGCGGACATACACAATCAACATCTCTCCCGACCATCAGTCACAGCCTGTGCACCCATACACATTAGACCGTTGGCGGAGTCCATCAATATCGGCGTGTTCAGCTATTAGTCTAATGTGTGTGGTGACCTTTATTGTCTGCCATTTAAGACCATGAATCACAAATCAATATATTTATTTTTTTTTATTTTTTTTACAAAATTCTGAATTTCTTTCCCACTTAAATAAAAAATAACTATACAAGTTTGTATCAGTGCAGTTGTATATCTTTATAGAAAATCATATTGCTAGGTCATTTTTACCACTCAATGATCCCTGTAAAAACAAACCCCTCCAAAAATAGTGGCAGAATTGCGTTTTTTTTCCGCCATTTCAATGCACTTCAATTTGTTAGGGTTTTTTTCCCGTGTTCCAGTACATCGTATGGTAAAATGAATAGTGTCATTCAAAACTACAACTCGCCCCGCAAAAACTCATGTCGCTATGTTGGCAGATAAATAAAAAACCTGTTGCTCTTGGAATAAGGGGAGGAAAACACAAAAGTGAAAAAATGAAAAATGGCCATGTCCTTAAGAGGTTAATTTCTAATGTAGTTCTGACAGAGAACAAGCTCATATGTATAAGATTTGATCATATATATTAGAGATGGTGTTTTGTCGTATACTGATATAGGAAAGTTAACCTGTTATCAAAAGAAACTGCATTTAACCTGCAGTCCTATGCAAAACTACTAACGACACATTTTAGTATAACATATTCCTGCTGTTTTTCATAATATTTCCGATATTATTACATACATACACCTGACTCCCATGTAAGTTGGTCACACAATTTCTGATACCAATCAAGACAATGAATGCTTTGGAAACCGCTGTAAGATTTCCAGCCCGATAACATTTGTATAAACAGAAGTGAAAGAACGCGATCATCATATATACATTGAATTTCTGCCTCCTGTACAGCGGAAAATTATTCATATTGTGTTCCAGGTGTGTGATGTGTGTATTACACATCACGCTTTATTTCATGTGGGTAATGGGAGATCCAACCTTTTATAATAAAGATGCCTTGTGGCAAGTAGAAAAGTTTGTACGTGGAAAAGCTACAGCTGTCACCGGGTCATAGAAATGGTTGACAAACTGGAAAAATGTAGATAATATCAAACACAGGGAGAGAAAAAGTGATTGTGCTAGAGCATCCTGGGCAGCTCTGACTACATAAATTTATATTTAGCCCGTGTAAATTTGTACAATAATTTGCACCAATTTCTGTCACACTTAAATAAATTTATTCTTGATGACGGCACCAACACTGCAGTTAATTCTGCCTGCTTTTTTTGCTACTTTTTAAAAGTGAAGAAAAGAGAAATTCAAAAAAGTTACACAAATGTATATGTGCCCAAATTTGCAACTTTCTTATGAAAATTGTTAACAACTCCCAAAAAAAAACCCAAACTAATTTTGAGTAAGTTTTTGAGCTAAAGTCATAAATTGATTCAGCAAGAAAGAGAAGCATTAGTCGTTTCTTCGTCTTTTCCATTTCTTTTTAACCTACTCTTGAATTTGTCTCAAATGTACATAAAAACTTGTATCTATTCTTATACAAATGTTGGAGGCCACCTGTAGGCTAGGGTCACACAACAGTATAAAATCGCTCCAATTTTCACCCAGAAAAATGGGACGATTTTTTTTTCCTTCTCATTCATGTCCAGTTCGCATGCAATCTGTTTTTCAGTTAACAGTTGCTAATCATTTACAAGACCATAATGAACATTGATCTAATAGCTGGTCAATTTCACTACATTCAAAACTATCAATGGTCACCTCATCCATAAATATTGCCCATGTGGAGTTCTGTCTATCTATCTATCTATCTAAAAAAAGTTGAAGCAGCGCACCATAGATCAACTATAAAGTGCTATTTATTAGCCCATGTGGTGACGTTTCTATCTATATCTACCAGAAAACACACTGGAGAACAGGGAGAGGGGCCTTCAGCACTGAAAAGAAGCAGTGTGCTGCTAAATGTGGATTTAGCAGATAAGAATAGGATGGTCCATTCAGCTGTGTAAAGCTGGATTCAGAGAGAAGCAGGAGATTTAAAAAGACAGAAAAGTATAAGAAAAAAACACTATATGTTAGTCTTCTACTGTATATTAACAATAGCCATGCAGATACTTTAATGTTAAAAAATATTCTCATTTTGGGAATAAATATTTAAGACTGGCCAGACATATTCAATTACATCAGGAGAAGGGCGTGTGATCTTTATGGGTGCATTACTTCAAACTAATATAATTCATGTATTATATAATTATCTAGTGTCGGACAACTGAAGGATAATGTTACACACAGCCAAAAATATTTCACAATGTGTCCAACGTCGGCTAAAATGATCGTTCACTGCTAAATTTCACTTGATAATGATCGTTATGGTGGAAATTTCCCATTTTCATATACTTTAGTCTACATTGCTCATTAAGTCTAGTGTGTACTATCTATCTTTATTCCCCTTAAAGTTGCTCACCAGATCAAAGATCAAGAGGATAGTCTTCCTAAAGAGATGGCCTTTTGGATATGTTTCCTTAAAAAAAAATATGTGAATGAAAATAAATGAAAAATTACCTTTGGCTATGTGCACACGTTGCAGATTGGGCTCAGGAATTTCCTGAGCAGAATCTGCATCTCTCGGCAGAATCTGCAGGTAAAAATCTGCGCGTTTTTTGTGCGGATTTTGCATGGATTTAATGCGTTTTTACCCCTGCTGTTTTCTATAATGAAATGGGTGTAGAAACGCAGCGGAATCCGCACAAAGAATTGACATGTTGCGGAAAATAAACCGCTGCGGGTTCCATGCGGAATTTTCCGCATTATGTGCGCAGCAATTTTTTTCTCCATTTCTTAACATTGTACTGTAAAACACTTGCAGATCTGCAGCAATTCCGCAACGTGTGCACATAGCCTTACAGTAATCCCCAAATTATAATACCGGTATATAGCTGCTGCAGGCAGCAAATACACAAATCTGTGAGACTACTCTGGCATAAGTTGATTTTGTGGTATATACATTATAGTTTGTGGCTGATTATTATACACTTTTATATAAAAAAAAATATATTACCTTCAAAAGTTATCGTTAAATGATAAATTCAGTTCTGCTACATCTGCATATAGCAGGATTATACATGACATATACGTTAGAAGAGTAGTAACATGAATTTGTCGTTACCCAGAGTTTTCTTAGAACCTAGTTATATATAGACATTGCCTCCCACCAGTGGTTGAGGTTAAAAGCCAAAGGAAAAATAACTTAGTGGCTGTATTGTGCGGACAATTTGTTATATTTTGTTGCAGCAAAACTGACATATGCAGCGGGCACGTATTATGTCATTATAAATGTTTTGTTTTTTTTATTTTTTAAAGGGGGGGACATGACAAAAATAAAATAAAAAATACCCCATAAAACAAACCAAAAAATCCTTCCACTGAAAACTGGATGTGAGGGAGCTTAGGACATCATTGGAAACTGTAAGAAAATATATTAGAGATGCGTGGCGCCACTGCCAGCATTTTTCCATCCTATGTCAGAGATGACAGAGGCTGACCAGCTAATGAATGAAGACTTTGTTGAATCATGTACTCTTCCTGAGCTCTCTACTTCTTCTTTTGTAACTTTTTTTTAGAAGAGAGACAGAGACCTCCTGTGTGGATCCCTTTTAAAAAATCTAATGAAAAAAAAAAGTATTTATGTATAATTTTTCATTTTTACACACTTTTGTAACGCTACCTATTGAGATTGCTAGGGTTAGGGTTAGGATCAGCATTAGCATTAGAGTAATTACAGAATAAAAAATAAAATAAAAAATAATTATATTATGAAAACGCATAACTGTTTATTTGCTAAATTTTATGTTGGATTTCAGCAAAATTACGAAAAAAATAGAGAGTCAAGGACAAACTATAATTACATTTTCTTAAAATAATATTAATTTTATTTCTTTAGCGCCAACATACAGTACAGACCAAAAGTTTGGACACACCTTC